>PVHP010012226.1:0-43419 GCA_004024765.1 Zapus hudsonius
ACAATCAAAAGTAAAACAACTGTTCCATCTAACAATCCCAATGCTGTGTGCACAGTCAGAAGAAGCGAAACCAGCACATCACAGAGATGGCTGCATACATGTGTTCATTGCAGCTCTAGTCACAAGAATCAAGGTAGAGTGACAAATAAATATCCATCAACTTTTATTTGTCAATGGCATCTTTTAAAAGGTTGATAAAAATGCCAACCAGGTGTGTCAGAGCATCATTTACAGGAGGTCCAGGGAGTCTGAGCCCCACTGATGAGCCTGTGAAGTTCAGAGCAGTTCTTCTCATTAACATCTCCTGGATGTTGAGAGAATGGCAGAACCATACAGAGACCTGAAAAGTCTCTGAAAAGAACAACACAGATCAAAAATGGAAGCATCCCCTCTCCTCGATGAGTAAGGCCCAGGTTTCCACGCAATGCAAACGGTAAAGTCTATCCTGATCTGATCACTTATTGATGCTTTTTGAACCTTTTGTCTGCCCTAAGGAATGGAGAGATGAAGCAGAAAGAAAGGAAATACAGTATCTTAAAAATTCTAAAGTAAGCAGTGATGTTAGTCTTGACGTTGATAATAGTTCACAAATGATGAGAAATTTTCCTCAGAGTCTGGCTAGAAGGAAGAACAGACAGGTTCTGTCTTAAAATGTACAGCATGGGCTAGAAACTCTGGATTTATTTACACAATACAGCTCAAAAAAAAAAAAAAAACTAGATTCCTTCCTGTAACCCATGCCAATCCAGCTCCCAGCTGACCTCAATTATTACAGCCTCCTTGACAAGTTCCTGTCCACACACAGAGGTGTGGCCTTCCACAAAGCCTCACAATACAAAGGACTAGCCACCTTTATTGACAGACATACAGAAAGTACCAGAGTGTGAGTTGCTATTACACCCCAAAATGCCGCGATTTCTCTAAAGCACAGTGTAATATTCCTAAACATTTCCTTTTCAAATGAGCATCCCTGCTCTAGACTTCAGTTCAGCTGAGCAAAGACGAAAGGAGCTTCCTCCCCACCCCCACTGCTATTGAAGATGTATGTTTACATTTGTGAATTTCTGAATGTGTGTTCACAATCCTATTTCACAAAGTGATTCTTTCAGACCTCGGAATTAACACTTCTGGAATGTAGCACACAATCATATGCACATATCTTGGAAATCTTAAGAGCTCCCCAGACCACAGACAGAGTCAGCCTTGGAAGCTTTATAACAAAGCAGCCTGAGTTCCCCAGACATGCCAGAGAGAGGCATTTCCACACCAGAAGCATATAGTTAGTGGGTCCTTGTGTGATTTGAACACTACAAGCTCCCCAGGCTGCTGGTCTCAACACCTTTTGTACGACAAGAAGGATTTTAATGTTTGTGAATTCTGACTTAAAAATAAAAAAAAAAACACTCATCTATACAAATGTCAAATGCTATCTATCTGCTTAATCAGCATACCAAGAAATAAAAAGCCATTACTGCTTTAAGAACTCCTGACCAGATGAACTGAGGCACTCCCGGCGCTAATTAAAATAATAGACATGGTCACATGGGCAATTATTTTCCAGAAAACAGCTGACGTGTACACACTATGCTTGGCAGGATTCCTGGTCAGTTTTGCAAGAATGTTTATTCCAGGCTGAGATCATCTTAACAAAAAAGAAAGAAAAGAAAGCAACTAGGAAACAGAGGGAGTGAATTCAGACAGCAAGAGCGAGAGTTGAAAGAAAGCAGAGAGAGAGGGAAAAAGGAAGGATGGATTCTCAATAAACCAAAAGAAAATTCTAGGCTTTAAAGTTTTATCTCATATGTCCAAATACCTACCTAATCCTGTAATAAAATTTTGTTAATTACAGAAATGAGAAACTTTTTACCAGAGATTCATGAATTTAAAATATTCTAATCTCAAAACCACATTGAAGAGCAGCAGTTTTATGTGTTTTTAAATAATGTAATATACTTTCCCTACTTAACAGAAATGATTGTGAACATAAATCAAGATAAAATTTTATACTCAAAAGGGTTCACAGAAGGAAAACTACAGAGTAAGTATTTAAAAAGAAAGAAAAGAATCCACAGAGCCATGATTTACACATTGGTGGGTGGCTGGGGGAGATCCCCGGAGCATCTGCCATGCCTTGGGATCAGACAGCTGCTCACAGGAGAACAGGAGAACGCAGCTCACACCAACATGGCTGCTTATACGCCCAGGGAAAGCCTCATGGTGTCAAACCAGAGCTGACATGTCCTTCTGGTAGAAAAACCACAAAGTACTCTTCCTGCCATACTTCATCTGTGTCTAAGTTATAAATCCTACTAAAAGGTAAAGATGACTTTTTTTTTCTTTTTTTTCACAACAAAGAAATATTTTTTTTATTACATTTTTTATTCTTTCAACTAGTGTGTTGTGGGGAAGGGGGTATATTTAGGGTTTGAAATGTATTACCTGCTAATGTTTTGCCTTTGTGAAAATGTCAGGATTTTGAGTTCTGAAAGGATATAGAGCTAGTAGTTAGCTTCACATTTAGAATGGTCCCCAAAATATTAAGATTTTAAAGTTTCATACTTTAAGGAATATTGTCCTTTTTGTTTATCGTCATTGTTTTTCTAAATTTTCTGTTCTAAAGACATATATCTAAGTCATACCCGCAACTTCCATGAGGTTTTTTTTTTTTGCCAATAATAAAGTTACCCAGGATAATTTGGAAAGTATTTGCAGTTTTAAGTTTGTTTTACATGCTCATTCAACAAGCCATGTGCAAGAAAAACAGAGAATGGTGAAAATTTAGGTTAAATTGTGACTATCTTGAATTTCCCACTTTCTATGCCCTCTTTCAGGAAGCTTTTCAACTACTAGGAAGAGGTAGTAACCTCTGAATGCAAGAGATGAAGTAGGCTATGGAGATCCCTTTGCTGTCTTCTAATCAATAAAATCACAATTGCTCAGGATAACTCTTTCTGGATTAAACAAGATAAAATTTATCTTCACCATGTTTTCATTTTACATATAGATTCTTTCTCTAGAACGGGAAAGCAATAAACTTCTTCCATTATATTAGATATAGTTTAAATCGGTAAATTATAACTGTGCCTTTGTTAGTATTTTAACTCTATTATGGCCAAGAAAAGAAATAGTCAGAAGTAGACTTTGGAAGAGACTCCTCTAAATAACATTAAGTTATATGTAACCATATTCCCACCCCCAAAAAGTAAATGCAAATTTTCTTGCTAATTTCTCTGGCTCACTCATGCTTTTTCCTCTTGTTTGTGGTGCTAGAGATCGAACCCAGGGCCCTGTGATTGCTAGGCAAACACTTTACCATTGATATATATTTTATTCTCTCTCTCTCTCTCTCTCTCTCTCTCTCTCTCTCTCTGCTTGAAAATAAATAAATAAAATTATTTTTAAAAATTCTGAGTTATTGAGTTTATTTGGGGAAAAATTACAAATGGTAGAATTTGTTTAAGCGGAATTGGGCTCTGAGAAGGAAGATCAGAACATGTTTTGATGTAGAAAACATATTTTAAAAAGATGAAATTTTAGAAAGAAACTGGGCTAGCCACAAGCACATTGAAAGTAGTTTATCATTTAAGAGAAACTCGGGCTTTTAAAAGAGAAATTAGAATGCATTTAAAAAGAAGTTAGAATGGAGCTATGGGTGTGTGGCATCTATAGGAAAATAGGCTTCCAAGGAAAGATCAGAGGGGGTTGTGAACACGTGGACGGTGCATTTAAAGATTAGCTCAAATGGAGCCGCAGGTCTGTGACCTGGGAGCCTGTGGAAAGCTAGAAGAGGGGCGCACAAGGTATCTGCCATAGAGCGAGGTTAGAGAGGGTACCCACGTGGTGGAGACAGGAGACAGGCTTCTGTGCCCCTCCCCATTCAGCCACCTCCCACAGGTGGGAGTCCAGGCTGCACAGGATGGAAGCAAGGGAGCTAGGGTCTCAGCAAGTGGGGCTGCCACTTTCATGGGTAGGCAGGGGAAGATCGGATGGGAGAGGAAATCTGAAGGACCATCATCACACCTGGAGCTGGGGTGGCAGCCAGCTCCACTGTGGACAGCGGGGGGCGGTGTGGTTCAGTCTTGGTCAGTTTGGCCAAGAGAGATGGCATGTGGACTGGCATCTCCTAGCTCCCTCTGGGCCTCAGTCCCTGCCTAAATAAGCTAGCTTTCTCCTATTCTGTCTCACAACTACAAAACAAAGTACGAACCAAGAAGTCTAGGGTAATAATACCCAAAAATCCCAAAACAAAAACCTCAGAAATTCTTTTGAGCAACAAGACTTTAGGCGATGGCTTCACTCCTATGAAAATCTCCCTTGAAATGTATGCCACTGTACCAGAGCAAGCCCTGTCGTCTTCAGGCTTGGGAAATGACTACACTGGGTTTGTGGTGGCAATCTTTGATCTAGTTACTTCCTGGAGACAAAGGACAAGTGACAGCGCAGGTCCGTGATCCAGCAGAAGACAAGAGGGCTGGAATTTGAAGACATGATCTCACCACTGCTTAACAAAGCTCATGTGTACCCATTGTTGTCCTAGGACGCCCATAAGATAACTAGTCTAGGCAGAGAAATGTGCCACGTGGAAAGAAAGGCTAGAACTGTTTCCTTCACTGTGGCTCCCTGTGGAAAGAAAAGAAATGTCCACTGCAGCTGTTCTACCTGCCAGGAGGTCTGAGGAACAGCGCCCTCACTGCTTATGAGAAGAATGAAGCAATCAAGACCAGATGGATATGGCTATTATAAACTCTGATGGCTTTCCAAGTCCCTAATTAGTACAGCGTGGGCATGGCACTCTATAAAGGTTGGCCACTTCGTCTATTAATCCCCGCATACTATTTCAAAGTTTGTGGGATGGCTTGTTGTGGGGCTAGGCATTGATTCCAGGACCTTGTTCTTGCTAGACAAGCACCCTTACCACTGGCTAGTATCCAGACCTTTTTCACATATTTTGAAATGTGTCTAAGTTGTGATCCTCCTGCCTCAACCTCCCAAATAGCTGGACTTTCAGGAGTGTTGATGGATGCCCAGCACACTTTATGTTTTAAAATTCACTTAGCCAGCTTCTCAGTATTAGATATTTAGATGGCTCCTGTCATTCACACTGTGAGATGCCGTCCCGGACTGCCTGTTATAGATTCAAGGATCTTCACCAGATGGGGCAGGATCTTGGCAGATAGGAATTTCAGGATGAGTTCATATGAAGCAAAATTGGGGTTTATTATGAAAGAGTCCATAGCTGGACATGGTGACTCACGCCTTTAACCCCAGCACTTGGGAGGCTAAGGTAGGAGGATCGCTGAGAGTTCAAGAAAAAGAAAGAGACCATACAAGCATAATTTTAAGTATGGGCACTGAAAGAGAGAGAGAATTGAGTGAAACAAATTCTCAGTAATGCAGTGCAATTCAGTTAAATTTATGATGTATTTTTTGGAATTATTTTTCAGTGTTCTTGTTATCTAGTTTCTCCAACTTTTTGGCAGAAGTGAACTTACAAATAAACAAATGAGAGTACAAGTTTCTCTGATTTTCAAATTTTCTTTTGACCAATTCTCAATATGTGTGAATGTCTAAAATTCTTCAGTCATTATGAAAAGAAAAAATCTGTGCCCAGTCATCTAATGTTGTTTCTTATCAACAAAATTAAATATTTTCCTTATTAAACACACAGTGCTTTTGAGGCATTTGGGGGTTGTGATGGGAACCTATGTAAGGCAGATCAGGCATCCTTGGCCAAGAACATGTTGGAATTTACTTCAGATGAATTAGCTTCTATTTTCTATCCATATGTTCTGACCATGCAGACAGTGATATTCAGCCTGACTTTTTTTCTAACTGACTCATTTAAGAGCAAGGTAACTTCTCAGCTACAGTCCATTGTTCATGGGAGTTTTCTGCCTGGGCACTGAAGCATCATAGGGTATTTACCCAGTCCTTTCCTTCTTTGCCCAAGATGCAATTGAAGTAAAGCAGCATGCAGGTCACAGGTCTAGTAAGACAGCCCTGACTCTGTCAGATGCAACATTATCACACTTTCCCCATAAGAACTGCACATGGCTGGGAAGAGTTATGACAATGCCACTTACATTGTATAGACAAATCTTATAGATTACTAGAAAGTTCCATGGTAAAATTCCTCTGATGTAGGAAAGAAAAAAAAAGAATCTCTGTCCTTTCACTCAAATACCTCTACGTTTTCTTTCTAAAACATGTTTCCTCGGGGCTAGAGAGATAGATCAGTGGGAAAAGTCTTTTCCACATAAGCATGCAGACCTGAGTTCCCAGCACCTACATCAAAGCAGTGCTTAGGAGGTAGAGACAGGAGGATTCCCAGGACTTCCTGGCTACCTAGTCTACCCACAATCAGTGAGCTCCAAGTTCAGTGAAAGAGCCTATCTCGAAAAATAAGGTAGAGAGCAATTGAGGAAAATATCCAACATCCACCTCTCACCTACACACACATACACACACACACACACACACACACACACACACACACACACACACACACACACAAGCCCACATGTATACACATACCCACACATAAACGTGAGAGACGGGTTGAAAGAGAGAGAAAAAGGCTCCTGACTTGGACAAGTCTTACAACAGGTATTGATTGTTTTAAGCACTTTTTCATGTGTTTAAATGTAATTAATTCAATTCCACTTAATCTAATTACTTTTCTTTAAACCTATGATGTGAGAATCATTAGTATCCCACTGCACAGCTAAAGAAACTAAGGTGAAAATTTTGCTCAATGTCACATTACAAAGGGACAGAGCTAGGATTCAAGATGCCAAACTCTTGGTATCTGTTTCAAGTATAAAACAAAGACAACATTGAACCCAATTTTCCTCGGTGACACACTAGGGATGTGTATCCATTGATCTACGTAAACCCTTTAAAACATAGTCACATATTCATTCAAGTGGTCTAGGGACCTCCACCAGTTTACAATCCAGGGTCTGAATTTTTACTTAACTCTAAAAACAATTTAGATGATTTAAGCTTCAATGGAAATGTATGGTTGCTTTAGAAGTCAGTTTTATGCTTCACAGTTTGTAAACGTCAGGCAAGTTTACATTCACTTTGAGCGCTTGCCTCCCTAGTCTGAAGCACTCGCTTGCTAAGATCCCCTTGCAAGGAGCTCTCACACCCCTTTTCCTTGCAGCTGGTGGGCTTTCCCCAACATCGTCACATATTTTCTTAATATTATACTGATCATAACCACAAAGAATATTACATGTTCACACCTAATAGGAATTTGTTGAAGTGCCAGGGAGTTTTATTTTGTTTTTACTCTACCTCTGGTGACAAATCTTCTTGACCTTTTGGGCAGTACAGACAAACTTGGGCTCTTCTTGGAAATCTCTGGCTCTGGGGTCATAATGAAATGTCTGAAATGTCTTACAACTGTGGTAGAGTGGAAAGAACCCTGCGTGTAGATGAGTGTCTCAGGGACAGTTAGCTGTTGTGCCTATTTACAAACGTGATTATGGGAAATCTATATATGTCTGAAATCCCTCATCTACAGAGTGTGGAAACTGACAAGTCTCTTGTGGTTTTGAGGAGTGTGGACACTAGGAACAAATCAACAAGTTCAAGATCTAGTTTGATTTTCTGTGGGTGTTATCGTGAACATCTGTATCCACTGTGCCTCCATTTCCAATCTGCAATGAAAATTATAATGACAATGTTTGTTTCCAAGCATCAAATGGTTAATGGTGAGGATGTGGGAAAAAAAGAATCCTTATTCCCTTTAGAGGGAAGTATTAAGTGGTGTAGTCACTGTAGAAATCAGAATGGATGTTTCTCAAAAAGCTAAAAATTGCACTACAGTATGACCCAGCAATATAGCAAAAGGACTCAAAGTCAACATACCACAGAGATAATTGCACAGTCATATTCATTTGACGTTCTGTTCACAAAAGCCAAGGAATGGAGCCAACCTAGATGCCCATCGTAGCTGAATGGATAGCTCAAATTTGCTACATACACAGTGGAATTTTATTCAGCCATAAAGAAAAATATATTTTTCAGGAAAATGGATGGATCTGGAAATAAAAATACAAATTAAGCAAGGTAACCCAGACTCAGAAAGACAAATACCACATGTTCTTGCTCAAATGTGAACCCATGCTCTTAACATACAGATAGGTGATAGAGATGTAAATAGATATCGGTGATAGAGATAGACAGAGAAATGGGTGTGAGAATTGGGCAGAGGTCATGAAACTAGAACAGGGGCCACAAGAGGAAAAAAGAGGTTTTAAGGAAAGAGTAGAAGGCAATAACATTTACGTAACACCAAATGGAAAGAAGTGGAAAGTCACAAGTGGGGGAGGGGCAAAGGATAAGTAGAGGATGACAGTAGGAGGAACAAACAGCAAATTACATATGAAACGTGATAATATAACCCATTACTTAGTCTACCAATTAAAATAAGTCTAGCCTGTGTGGTGACACTTGCCTTTCATATGAGTACTCAGGAGGCCAAGGTAGAAGAATCACCATGAGTTCTAAGTCAACCTGGGGCTACACAGTGAGTTCTAGGGCAGCTTGGGCTAGAGTGAGACCCTACCTCAAACAAACTAAAAAAAAATTAAAATAAGTCAATAAAAATGCATCAAATGGATTCTAAGAGCATCATATCATGAATGAATGGAAAACACTTAGAACACTGTGTGTTGCAGCAACTATTAGTTACTATTACATCACAAGGATGCTGTGAGGATGAAGTTCTACTGTCTGAACTATTAACAACCACCTACAATGTGCACTTACCTACATGGGTGACTTACTGCCTGCAAAGCAACATGCTAAGCACAGACAAATAGAACCATGAAAATATCAAGTCATCACTGAACGCATTCTCCTAGAAAAGGAAACAACAAAATAGTAAATGAATATAATCACATGCATATATTGGATAACCTATTGTGTGCCGAGACTCTTCTATGCCAGGCACATGCAGGCCTTTGAGGAAAGTCTTTATCCTTCAGAAGGCAGCGAGAGAGCTATGGTTCTTCCAACCCTTCCAATGAACCGCAGGCCAATAGCTGACATCCTGGCAAGAGATGAGCCACCCAGACCTACTGTGGAGGATCCACATGGAACCCCACAGAGAGGGGTGGAATAAGCAAGAGACCTATAACCACAGCCAATGAGTCAGCACAGGATAAGCCAGCGAGACAGACACCAATGATCTTCAATGAAACCTAAATGAGAAGTACAGAGGCCCCTAAGACCTCTACAATAAATCAGCCTTAATACTCACCCACCATGACTCAAGGAACTGAGCAGAAGAGGGGGAGAAAGATTGTGAGAGCCATGGTGGAGGAGAATATCCAGAGACATGGCCCCCCTCAGTAACAACATACAAAGGGGGGTAGAACCGGGTTGACTCCCAGGCTGTCCATAACCCCTACCCCATGGACTGATCAGGTTTGCCCATGTAGGAGGATACCCAGCTGATTGGGGACAGGGAGGAGGGAAATCGGGGAACTGGGGATACCAACGCATTATTTGCTCATTCAGTGTATGTAAATATGGATAATAAAGGAAAAAGAAAGAAAGTCTTGATCCTTGAGGGGAACGAAGCTGGCTCTTCATTGACAGCACTTCAGAATTATCATCAGAAAAGAATTGGAAGTGGAATAGACCCACGAGCCCATGATGCCATAGGACTGGATCTGTCTTCTCCAACTTAGAGCTTCTACCAAGAGTGGCAAATGCCAATAAGAAGACCTGCCCGGCAGTTGACAGCAGACATTTGCCCAATGAGTTTTCCTTCTCTCACCACCATCCCTAAGACTGTCCTGTGACCCTCCCGCCAGGAGGCAGGGGTTAGCCTGGCACACTCAGAGGGAGAGGCACTGGCCAAAGTGACTTTGTATGTTAAAGGTGACTTTGAAGATATCTACTTAAGATCATTTCTGTCAACTGAAAAGTAGAATAATTACACCTTGCAAACACTTTCTTAGAGGAAAAATCTTAGTAACTTCAGAAAAGTTACAACCGGAGAATGCTTTATCATAAAAGAGTAGGTAGTTGATAACAAGTAAAAAGCAAAGAAAAATAAGAAGTAATATAACCCCTCCATAGATTTACAAAAACTGTCTCAGATAAACTTTTTTTTTAAAGGCTGAAAGGTCTGACTTCTTTCTCTTTCAGGGGCTCTTAACATTTTGTGGCAGGAAGTCTTCCTTAAAGGAACTGTTAAGTGTACATCCCCACAAATATTCTTTTTAAAAAAGAAAATGTATAAGCAACAAGGTTTTAATAGTCAGCCACTGGTTCAATTAATTATTGTAAAAAAAAATTAATCAGATGGCCTGAAAGGGGAGTTTCCCTTACAAAAAGCCCCCTGATTCACAGCTCAGGAGTAGGAATTCACACAGCTTCTAAGCTTGAGCAACCTTAGAAAAGAAAGGAAACAAAGATGTGACAAACTCTAGTTTGCATACACTCAATCAGAAAGTAGTAGTCTGTTCATAGAATAATTTTGGTTAGGGAAACAGAAATCTCAGCCAAGAGATCCTAGAGCTATATGGAAATAATATTGGTGGTGAAGTTACTTTAAACCTGTGCTGTTCAGACTCTAATGCATCACTGGCATCTAGTAAAATATAGATTCTGATCCAATAGAGGTTCAGCATTTCTCACCAGTTCCTTAGTTGATATCTGAGCCACACTTTGGTCAGCCCTAAGTACACATGTATTTATGCCAATGGTCATATATCCACTGTCAATTTCAGACACCATTTTGTATGTTAATATGAAGAATCAGGCATTTTTACACATAAAAAGGTTAGGAATTAAATATTCATTCCACTGGCATTACTGAGCCTGCTGGATGATAGGTCTTATATTGGGTGCTAGGCACCCAATAGTAACTAAAGGGAAAACTACACACCCTTGATCACTATAGACTGTTCTCCCAAAAGAACAGGCACATGAATTAAAAAACCTTCTCTCATTTACACTCAAAGTAAATCCACCATGTTCCTGTGTTCTGTTTTTCTTCATGTACTTTTTTTTTTTTTTTTTTTTTGAGGTAGGGTTTCACTCTAGCCCAGGCTGACCTGGAATTCACTGTGTAGTCTCAGGGTGGCTTGAACTCATGGTGATCCTCCTACCTCTGCCTCCCCAGTGCTGGGATTAAAGGTGTTAGCCATCACCCCCGGCTCTTCATGTACTTTTTAAAGAGTGCCGCAGTTCAGATCTTTTACATGGTGAAAATAATTGGCATTTTAATGCAGTGAACTAACTTTGCACTATTTTGTGTGAACAAGTACTGAGATTCTAAGTTTTCATATGCATGGCATAGTTTATTGGCAAATACATATTATAAATGTTGGTGGATCATTTTAACTAAAGTAAAGCAAATGTGTATAGTAATGTATCAAGAACATTTTCACCACATTTTAACAAAGTATGACCAATGGTTCCAGATGGCTTCCATGGTTTCTGACCCAAACTTGTCCGGATCCTATAAATAGTAGGAAGTTTGTGCACATCCAAGAATTCCCCTTTGTTTCTCTCATGAGCATTAACTACTATCTCACTACACATTAAAGGCCAAAACAGAATCACCAGTAACTTGCAAATTACATTGTGCTAGGCTTAGGAGAACGGATCGCCTAAGCCCTTTGTGGTTGTTCTTCCAAAACAAGAGGACTCAGCAGAAAGGAAGCCTAAATACCAAAGGACCACTTCTGAGAAAAACATCCACAGACTGCCTCTGAACCAAGGGCAAGTCTCCACTTGCCAGAGCTCACCTCTTCAAAAATGCCAGGAGGTGGCAGCATACCTTGTGATTGGTGTGACTGAATGAAAGCCCAGGTTCTTGGGGAGAGGGTCAGGGGTATGGAGTGGGTGGGACAAGGACAAAGTGGAAGGCAGCAGGGGTCTAGATCAGTAAGAGACTGGGGCAATTATATAGCAGAATTTTGTTCTAGAAAGGGAAACAACCTGTTGTCCATGGTGTTCTTTTAATTCTTAAAATCTTGATTAAAGGTAATATTCCAGACATTCTTGCCATTTGCAGAAATGGGGGTGGGTGGGTCACAAGGGGATTGTAACGAGATAGAGAGGACTGAAGTGTAAGTGTAACTGTGTCTGGGAAGAATTTGCTTCACACACACTTGCCAAGAGATTGGTGAGGGGCAACCTGCAGAGTGGGAAAACTCAATAAATGCTCGTTTCCTTTTCTCACCCTTCATCTCTACCACGGAGGAATATTTGTCCAGAGCAGCTGTTATTTCATCATCCCATAAGGATTCCATTTTGCTTCTCATCCTTTTCTCATAGAAAAAATTATTAGAATATATAATAACCATAAATGTTGGGGAAATAGTGACAGACAAACCTGGGAGACAGATAATCAAAAATGAACTGTCTCTTTCTCAGGAAGATTTCAGGCTAACAATTATTTTACAGAGCAACTATAACAAATGTGTTTATCCTGGTCACAACAGCCCCGTTCTATGTTCACTTAATGTTCACTTAAAAACCTGTCCTCTTTATGCTCCTATGTAATGAGAAATTCACATGTATCATTATTTAGAATTCTGAACAATTTGCTTAGAAGAGCTGCTTTCTAAAATGTTAAAAAATAAATTGCATTTATGCTGTTGAAATAGATGCCTAAAACATGAAAATAGAAGCAGATTAAAAGTCTCTTTTCCTATAAATTCTACCTCAGAACTAATTGTAACATTTTTATTATTAGAAGCAATCCAAAAATTTTAGGAATTAAATTTTGTTCTGGGGTAATATTTTATTTTTTGCACCTTGTAAATTCTTTCTCTAGAGTGAACTAAAAATGAACACATCATGAATCATGCATGGTTCGGTATGACTCAAAGTTCTAAAGAACAGATGTGTTATCATATATTATTTCCCAGAAAAAAATGCAAGTTTATGACCCAAATGGCTTTCAAAAATTCTGACAAACTCTATACTAAAGTTTCAAAAGATAAATTTAGAGCTTGGAGGAGTACATAGAGATAATTCACTATTTTAATATGAGATGAGAATATACTAATATGCCAACAAAATATTTTTAAAGTTTAAAAAAATTTTAAAGTTTAAAGTTTAATTAAAATATAACTCCATCCATATATAATTATTATATATGAAAAATTTTAAAATATTTGGTTTTGATGCCTTCCTTCTTTTTGAAAAAGAGTTTATATTACTAAAAGTAGGAATCAATTATGACTTGCATACAGCCATGTGTTTCATGATTTAAAATAGCTGTTTTATGAGATTCTACTTGGCTCATCCTGATAAGAATGAGAACAAACTTAGGAAACAATGGTGCCAACATTCGTGTACCTACATAGCTCGAGGAGAAAATGATTCTGGTGACACATATCTGGAAGAGCAAGAGGAAGAGATGAAGTGGGACAAGACATCATTTTGGAAACATGAGATACAAGCAAAACCCTCTCAGGTCACTCACTAGAAATTGGAAGCAGAGAAATACCCTGTGTTTGTAACCATAGAAAATTACAGAGGTTTTATTTAGGAAGCAAGTTATAACTGCTGAATATATTTCTCCCCAGCATGTAATTAAAGAAGCTGTGGATATTGATGTGCTATTAAACTCAGAAGACTTTTGTCAAACTTGTGATGAAATTTTCATTGAAAAATGATGCCAAGAAATAGGTGGCATCATATTCTTCCACACGCTGTAAGGCTCACCATGCTCAGAATGTGGGGAACATTTGCACATTCCTCAAATTCATAGAAATAGGGTCTGGCTGATATTCTCTACTGCCCTCAAGACCACGGGTGAGAGTTACCCAAAAATCATATTATAAAAGCACTTATTGGGCTGAGAGGATAGCTCAACAGTTAAAAGCACTTACTTCCAAAACCTGAGGGCCCAGGTTTAATTCCCCAGAAACCATGTAAAGCTTGCTTCACAAAGGGCTTGTGTCTAGCAAGAGACCATAGCATACCCACATGCATGTATGAATAAATAAATATTTTTTAAAAGCATATACATTTAAGACCAGATGTGTTTGTGCATGCCAATGCCTGGTTTCTGTGGAAGGACAATTACCTTTCAAGTTATCAATGAGTATTTCTTTTTCATGTTGAGATATATGACTTTACCCTAGTGTTTCCTAAATAACTACTTGCTGGTTTACAAAAGAAATGTGAAAAAGAAAATATGAGGTGTTATTAACTGTTTTATCCAAAACCAAAACTTATAACAAGACAATAAATAGCCTTGTGAGTCAGTTTGGGGCACTAAGTTTTATATCAATTAGCAAGAGGCAAGTTTTTCCAAGTTTTTCTTGGGGGAAAAATAGTGACAATAGCAAAAAGAGCATGAGCAGAAATAACTGTTGTCATAGGGCTAGTAAACGGAATGCAACAATGAGAAACTTGAAATTTCTAAATGTGAATAAATATGAAACTATGACCCTTACCTGCACCAAGAAAGACAGAATTTGGGGCTGGAGATTTGGAACTGAAAAGTAAGTTCCACTTCCCCAAGTTCCTTCACACACATCCCACAAGTGTTAGTAGAGAATATGTAGTTAGAATTTTAGTCACAAGTTCAAATTTAGCAGAAACAGGGCCTCATTTTTTTTCTACAAATCAATTTAATAACTGTTTCGATTCCACATTTTACCAGGAGCCATTGAACTTGGGTCTTCCTTCTCTTTTATTAACTAAGATTTCTCTTGGAATATCAAGGTGAGAAACTATATATCTGCTCTATGGTGTCAGCCACCCACATGGGCCCCTCTGCTAATACATCCACCAACCAGTCTAGTCTTCAGAGGTAGAGTATCATCAGTCCAACAAGGGGGCACAGAGATGCCCTGCCCCACCAAGACACAGGCGTTATGGGATACTTTTCTAGGATGCTATCTGCCTGGACTTTTTAGCCAATCATCCCTTTCTCTGCTTATGAGATAGGACCCAAAGGCTCTGCTGAGAACTCCAGAGATGATGCCTCCCATTAGCCCCTCTCTCTCCAATCTGGGAAATAGTTTTCTGTTTTGAGTGGAGTAGGAGAAAATGTTTATTTATTCGTTGGTTGGTTTGGGGAGACAGAGGCATATGTTTCCTAGATTGACCTAGAACCCACTATGCCCCCAAGAATGACCTTTAATTTTTAATCCTCCTGTTTTACCTTCTGAATGCTGAAACTGATTATAAACCTGGGCTACCATGGCTGGTTTATGCTGCAATGGGGGTGGGAGCTAGGGCTTAGTACATTCTAGATAAGAGCTCCACCAACTAAGCTAGGTCCTCAGCCCACACACATCTATTATTCTCTAACTACCTGTGGTCAAATATATTCTCTTTATCTTAGTATTACCCTAAAGACCCTAAGATGTCCAAAGATAATTTACCTAACTAAAATTATAGGAAATAAATTACTTCCTTTATTTCCACTTTACACATTTCTTGAGTCTATTAACACAAAATTAGCCTATTTATTTCAATTCTGAAGTGGCCAGTGGCAGTGACAGAAGAATAACAATGTAGGAGCCATCTCTTTAATCCCCTTATCACCACCATCTCTTTAGTACACACACACACACACACACACACACACACACACACACACACACACACACGGCATCTCTAATCCTTTTACCACTTCATTAATTACAATGGTTCCTTGGTATCTTCAGGTTGTTGGTTCTTGATGTTCAAATCTCCATATAAAAGCAAAATCCTGGGGCTGGAGAGATGGCCCCAGTTCATTCCCCAGTACCCACATAAGCCAGACTCACAAGGTGGTGGCCCTGGTTTGTTCTCTCTCTCTCTCTCTCTCTCTCTCTCTCTCTCTCTCTCTCTCTCTCTCTCCTTGAAAATGAATAAACAAAATATTTTAAAAAATTAAAAATAAAAGCAAAATCCTCCCATTGTACATGCCTTTAATCCCAGCACTAGGTAGGTGGATCACTGTGAGTTCAAGGCAGCCTGGAATTAGAGAGTGAATTCCAAATTAGCCATGACTACAGTGAGATTATACCTCAGAAAAACTAAAAAGTAAGCAAAATCCCAAGTACTCAAGTCCCTCATATAAACTCTCCTGTTGCTAAAGGCTCTATGTAAATTTGCATAAAAACTCTGCCTGCCTTCATGTATACTTCCCCTCACTCCACTTAGACCATTCCTCCCCCAGTAATCTGCCCCTCTACTTACATATATATAATACCCTCTCCTTAATTCCTCCTCTCTCTAGCAGGGTGAGCTGAGGATTAGAATTTAGATAATGCCCAACAAAAATTCCAATACACCCCAAAATTTAAGGAGTACCTGAATTCTTATCTACAAAGTTAAAGAATTAAAATCATAGACAACAAGATATTAAGGTATCGTGGAAGACTTTATTATTTAAGGGAACATGGGGAGTTACAGAGTTCTCCATCCACCAGTGTGGGGAGAAACCATGGGAGAAGTTTTATCAAAATCTCTACTGGTCAGTCAAACAAGCAGAAGGAAAGGTATTAGAGGGCTCCCATCATGAGAAGGAAAGGTTCATGTGGGAAAGAACCCCAAGACCCCACCACCACCACCACAGTGGGGAGGGGGCTTACCCAAGCTCTGGAATTTCAGAGGTCTTTCTGCTGGCCTGTCATGTGAGGAAGAGACACATGATTATCTGTTCAGTGAGTATTTGTTGCCCTACTGGGCAGGGAGACAGGTGGTTGGTTCATACCTGACCAATCAGTTTTAGCCTAGGTTTTAGCTCTAGCTAGACACCTCCCACTCAAGGGGAAGGGGTCTATGGAGCTTGCCTGAACTGTTTTATCTCTACTTCTGTTATAACCTCTCTCTAGCTGCCTGGCCCCTACTACTGACTTTTATCTCAAAGATGCCACAGGCTGCCATCACTGAACATGGAGAGTACAATATGGGAACTGAAGGGAAACTGAAGGGAAAGCCAGGACCCCACCCTGAAAACCCTCATGGTGTTGAAAAGTGCTATGGGTGAAAAGTGCTATGGGAGCAACTGTGAGACATCAGTTACCAACAGCATGAATAAGCAGGAGACACTGCAAGCTACACAATCTCCCAGCTAGACAAGAAGTAAATACTTATATAATAGTGGCACACAGCCTTGTGCCCTCCTATTAGACAAGAGACCCGCTCAGTAGGAGAGAACTCATAACTGGTACTGGGAACCAAGTCAGCACCCCATGGTCAGGAAAATCACATTACCCAAAGGGAAACTACCAGTGTCCTCTATACAAATCAGTTGAGATGGGAGTCACATCAAAATGTCTCTTGAGCTCCTAGGCATGTCCCCTTTAATCAAAGCTGCTCTCACCCTTGGGTGGAGAATCTGTTTTATTTTTACAGATGGCAGAGAATTCAACAGGAAAAGACACCCAAATGCGGCAAGGAGATGTGTCACCTCAACTGCATTTACGGTGGTCCAGAAGGAATTACAGAGAAAGTGACACAATTCATGTTTGTTGCTACTCTATTCACAATAGCTGGGAAACAGAACCAGCCTAGATGTCCCTCAACTAATGATTGCATAATGAATGGACTACTATTCAGCAGTAAATAAAAATGAAAAAATTGGGCTGGAGAGATGGCTTAGTGGTTAAGGTGTTTGCCTGCAAAGCAGAAGGACTCAAGTTTGATTCCCCAGTACCCACATAAAGTCAAATGCATAAGGACAGACATGTGTCTGGAATTCACTTGCAGTGGCTGGAGGCCTTCCTGCACCTATTCTCTCTCTGTGTCTGCATTTCTCTTATTCTCTCTCAAATAAATAAATAAATATTTTTAAAAATGAAAATATAAAACTTGCAGGCAAATGGATGGATCTGGAAAGGATTATAGTGAGGTAACCCAGACCCAGAAAGCCAAATACCACAGATTCTCTCTCGTATGTGGATCCTAGCTATAAATGTTTAGATTTGAATGTGAGTGGAAGTAAATTATTTATTTTGTGTATGTAATATGCATGTGTGTTTGTACACGTGCACCCATAAATGTGGGTGGGTGCATGTGTGTGCATGTGTAGGTGAAAGAACAATGTCAGGTGTCATGTTTTGAGACAAGGTGTCTCATTGGCCTGGAGTATAGACTGGCTGACCAGCAAGCTCCAACAATCTTCCAGTCTCTGCCTCCCCAGTACCTGCCCTGCCGTCATACCCGACATTTTTATGAAACTCAGGCCTTCATGTTTATAAGGCAAGCATTTTACACATTGAAATATTTCTCCCAGCCAAACAAGTTTTTTTAATAGTAGAGCATTTATAAATTAGCAGTAAATCTCACAAGAAAAAAGATATGTAATTGACATTATAGTTAATACAGGTAAATCAATAAAGTGTTCTGATCCAGCATTAATGGTTCTTCAAAGACATGTTGGCTCTGTGGTGCTGAGTTCAGTGGTAAAATTAAAAGATGATATTTCTCCAGTGCAGCACATCATTAAATAAGTTATTTCCTGTTGGGCGTGGTAGCACATGCCTTTAATCCGAGCACTTGGGAGGCAGAGGTAGGAGGATCATCATGATTTCAAGGCCAGCCTGAAACTACATAGTGAAGTCCAGAGCAGCCTGGACTAGAGTGAGACTCTTCCTCAAAGAAAAAAAAATTAGTTATTTCCTGCATTCCACTTTCTTCCTTAAAGCAAGATTGAAGCTTGTTGATAAAAACATGTTAAATGTGTGAGGAAACAAGTTTTCTATTCCATATTGTCCATTTAAAGCTCAGATTTAGAATGAAAAGTGATTTAGCTTTGTCTTTCAAGCTATAAATTAGATTTTTTATAATATAACTGGTCAAAAATATCCAAACTACACCTGAATATCTAATCAACACCATGTTTCAAGTATAAATTATAACCACAAATATACATTCAAGTGCTTTACAAAAAGGAGGCTGGAAAAATGTCTATTTCCATATTAGTATATAAGGTGTGCTAAATCAGAGTTGTTTATACCTAGGCTTTTTAATTTCCATCTATGACCCCTTTCTACCTCAGAAATTTTTATGTTAATCTGGGTAGGTAAGTATATAATATAGGTATATAAACCAAACATTCACTGAAGATAAATCACAAATACATTTATTTTAGGGGAAACAGTTTAATCAGTAAATGGCTTGCCTTGAAAACTTGAGGATCAGAATTTGAGCCCCAGTACTCACGTAAAAGTCTAGGCATGGTGCCATGTGCCTATGATCCCAAGGCTGAGGGCCAGGTCAGTGAGAGACACTGTCTCAAAGGCAATGGACATTGTTCCTGGTGATGTCACCTGAGGTAGTTCTTTAGCCTCAACACATGAACATGGGTGAGTGCATACACACACACACACACACACACACACACACACATTTATTTTATTTTTTTTGTTTTGTTTTTTTATTATTTATTTTTTTATTGTTCATAATGAGTTACATTGTTTAGTGGGCGAACCATGAGTTGTTATCCCCAATTCCCCGTTGCCCCCCTTTCCCATCCCCAGTCAGCTGGATATCCTCCTCCACGGGGCCGTCTGTATCAGTCTTTGTGGTAGGGGACCATGGATAGCTCCTTCTTCAGCTGGGCTCTCATGACCCAAGTGTGTTGTTACTGAGGGTTGCCAGGTCTCTGCTATTCTTCCCCACCACGGCTCTCACAATCTTTCCGCCCCCTCTTCCGTTCAGTTCCCTGAGTCGTGGTGGGCACACACATTTATTTTAAAATATTTATTTTAAAATATTTATTTAAAAATATTTCTTTAGTATACATTTAATTTTATAAATCTACAATGCTAATAAAATGATGTGATTAAATCATGCCTGAATTATTTGATACAATAAGACTATATTAATCAGGGTTCTCTAGATGGATAAGGATGAATTTCTATTAAAAAGGGATCTATAAAATTGGCTTACATGATGTAGGCTGAGCAGTCCAACAATGGCTGCAGGCTAGAGAGTCTGAGAACCTGGTAGCTATTCATCCCATGAGACTAAATGCCTCAACAGTCCTAATGCTAAAGGTGTAGAGAATTCCTAGAGGGTCACTGGTCCAGTCCATGTGGGAAGGCTGAAGAAGCTAGGTTCTTATGTCAGCAAGCAACAGGTAGATGCACTCACCAATGAGAGGCAAAGATAGGAAGGGAAAAAGAGGGATGTCCCAACCCCCAACCCGAACCTCAGAAAAGCTGCCCACTCTGGGGGAAGGTTTTCCCCTATGAATTAATCTTTCCTGAAAATACCCTCACAGATCTGCTCAAAAGGAGTGTCTCTTAGGATCCAGATCAAATCAAGTTGAATATAGAAATTAACCATTACAAGGACACAGAGCATATTCAGCTTTTTCAGAATTGATTGATAATTTGATTTTAGAAACATCAATGCTTAGGATGCCACTCTGCATAAATACATAGTATTAAATGGCAGAATGATGTTTAGGTCCATTTCAGAGATTGCTGTAAATTCTGGACTAATCCCAAACTAAAATTAACATTTTTTTAAATAGAAAATTTAAGTCAGCAACTCAAGTAGCAATTTTTCAAATAAAAAATTATAACACTAATACAATCCAAAGATATGATATTGGATACTTTATCCTGAGGAATGGCATAGAAAAATATTAAACGTCTCACTTTTCTATAATTCAACTGTTATGATTCTACCAAAACAGAAAACTTTGTATATACAGTAAAACATTGTAATTCCTAACATATACTAACATTCATTGGTGTATGTTGCAATGGGATATACAGAATAAAGTGTGTTCAGAACCTAGGCTACAGTGAAGTCACATGATGCAACACAGGTGAGTGCTGCCAGAAACACCTCAGATTCATCTCATATTGATTTTGACTTAATTTTTGGTTATTGCACTTCATAAACTTTGTTAACAAAGATTTTAACCCCTGCATTCAGATACATGACCCCATATGGGGTTGGGAAACACACTTTAAGAAGCTGTGGTTTTCAAGGAAGTTTCTAGAAGTGACAGTGATCTTCCTGGTTCAGAGTCTCTCTTCCCTCCCAGGACAGACTATAATCAATCGGGATCAAACAGATATATGAGGTACAAAACAGGGAGAATCATGATAGATGCTTGAGAATCCTAATATAATCAGGGATAACTCTTCACATGTGTCATGGTTTGATCCAGGTGTCCCCGACAAAAAAATGTGTTCTGAATGACCAAACCCCAGCTGATGGCGTTTTGGGTATTAGAACCTCACTGGAGCTGTGCTGTTGGGGGGTGGGCTTATAGGGGTAATAAGCCAGCTTCCCCTTGCCAGAGTTTGGCACACCTTCCTGCCGCTGTCTGCAGTACTGTGGTGGAGGTGATGTCCACCCACTGCTCATGCCATCATTTTCCCTGCCAGGATGGAGTCTCCCCATGAGTCCGTTAGCCAAATAAATCCATTTTGCCACAAGCCACTTTTGTTTGGGTTCTTTTTGTTGCAGCAATGAGAAAGAATGACTACAACATGTAATTTCCAGAGGGACTTAGATGAAATGGGATCAATCTCTTGAAAAAATTCAAATTACCATTCTTACCACTCAGTAGGAAATAGGTTTAGCTATCCCTTATCTGAAATGCTTAAATTAATTTCTTGTTGCTAGGATAAATATCGGACAAAAATAGTTTAAAGAAGAAGGGTTTATTACCACTCCCATTTCCAAGTTCCATTCCATCATGGCAGGGAAGGCACAGCCAAGGGAGCTTGAGGAGCTGGTCACATTGAGCACAGTGAGGAAGCAGAGAGTGCTGAATCTTGCTTAGCCAGCTCCCTCCTTTTTATAAAGTCCAGGACCCCAGCCTATAGAACGGGGCCACAGTGAAGGAGGGCTTTCTCACCTTAAGTAACCTCATCAAGATAATCCTTCAGAGCACTGTCTTCTGGACATGAAGTGGTAGTTGCATTCATGATACAAATATTTGGACCATTACATATCATAAATGATGGAGAAAGGCATTATACAGAAGAGGAGTTGGAAAGAGAAAGGGATTCAGGGGATGAGAATGGGAGAAGAGGAATAAAAGTAATGGGCTGGGATTATCATCAAAATACATTATCTACACGTATGAATATAATCAATAAAAAGTTAATTAAAAAACAAAAAAGATCGTCCCTGACAGATTGCACATATGTCCTCACAGGTGATTCCAGATCCTGTCATGTTGACCATTGATATAAAGCGGCACAGACCAGAAGTGTTTTGGATTTTTTTCAGATTTTAAAACATTTGTACATACCTAATGAGATATCTCAGGAATGGCACCCAAGTCTGTGAAATTCATCCGCATTTCATATACATTTTATCCACATATCCTGCCGACAGTTTCATAGATTATTCATCATGTGATTGCATTTTCATTGCATCTACCATGTGAGGTGAGATGTGGAACTAGACTATTGATGGTTTAAAAATTATTAACAGAAATCTCATATAAAATCTAAGAGAAAGATCCCATAGTTATACTAATTACAGCATCAGCATTTAGTAAAATTTAACAGACATTCATGAGGTAAAAACTCTCAGAAAAAATAAGGATAGAAAATAACTTTATCAACATGATTTTTAAAAAAAGCATCTACTGGAGAGAAAAAAAGACCCTACTATCAACTTCATTGTGAATGACTGGACGGTTTCTTGCTAAAACTGGGGCAAAGCTAAGCTCCCACTCTCGACTCTAAATGTAGAACTCCAAGCTCTAGTCAATGTAGTGAGCCCAGAAAGTGGAAGAAAAGCCAAATAAACCAAAAGGGAAAATGGTCATTTCTGCCTGCAACAAGAACTCTTATGACTAATAGATGAGCCAGCAAGGACACAGGGCTGCAAAGTACACATTCCAAGATCAACTATACTGAAGCAAGGAGGAGATGGGGCAGAAAAGGTGCTCTGCATGACACTGCAGTGGTGAACACAGTGCCCAGAGTCATACAGTGTACAAAACCAAGAGTGAGCCATACTGTAAACAATGGATTTGGGGTGACAAGGAGGTACCAATAGGTTTATCAATTATACAATGTACTACTCTGGTGAGACATGTTTATAATCAGAAAAGTTGTGTGTGTTTTGGGACAGAGGACACGTGGACATTTTCTGTATTTTCCTTTTAGCTTAGTTACAGTCTAAATCTCATCTTTTAAGAAAAAGTCTTTTAGTTTTGTGGAACAAATCAATTATATTTCTACATACTATAAATGAATATATGAACATTAAAAATTTAAATACAATATTCTCAATCACTCAAAAATACAGAGAGCTGGAGAGATAGAGATGGCTCAATGGGTAAAGCATTTGCTATGCAAGCAGGAGGATCTGAGCTTAGACCCCAAGCACCGACATAAAATGCCAGCCTTGGTGGCACTCACCTGTAATCCCAGCCCTGGGGATGCAGAGACAGCAGGATCCCCGATGCTCATTGACTAGCTAGACTCACAGAATCAGTGAGCACTAGGCTCAGCAAGAGACCCTGTCTCAAAGAATAAGGTGAAGGCAATGAGAAAGACACCCACCATAATGCACTGGCTTCCACACTCGTGCACACACATACATGTGTACCTGAACATACAAATGCACACACACACACACACACACACACACACACACACACACACACACACCACAATATACATTCAAAAAAAACCATGCAAAACTAACAAAATGTATATAGGACTTAAGTGTCAAAAACTACAAAATGCCAACAAAGAAATCAAAGATCTATCTAAATAATGGAGAGGCAATGTGTTCATGGTTTGGAAGACTTCATGTAGTAAATATGTTAATTCTCAAAAGAATGAATATCAAGCCGGGCGTGGTGGCGCATGCCTTTAATCCCAGCACTTGGGAGGCATAGGTAAGAGGATTGCCTTGAGTTCAAGGCCACCCTGAGACTACATAGTGAATTCCAGGTCAGCCTGGGCTAGAGTGAGACCCTACCTCGAAAAACCAAAAAAAAAAAAAAAAAAAAAAAAAAAAAAAAAAAAAAGAATATCAGTTTAATGCAACTCTTACCAAAAATCCCAGCAAGATGTTTAATAGAGACAAAATTATTTGAAAACGTAGTGGGAAAACATGAAAACCAGAAAAGTAAAAAAAAAAAACCTAGACTAGCAATGAAAAATTAGAGCTGGAGGATATTGACGACGACTTTGTGGGTAAGGATGTTGCAGTAAGCCCTGTGCTGGAGGGTGGAAACAGGAGAAGCACGGTAGAAAGCCAATCTGACTGAAAAATATGGCAGCTCCAGATTTAGTGAAAGACTGTCTTAAGGAGACAATACTGAAGAGCAATACAGCAGGACACTGGACCGTCCACTCTGGCCTTCACAAAGGTGCACATATATGTGCATACCCTATACCTACACACACCATACATACTATACCATATTACACACATATATGCACATGCATGCACACACACACAAAATATAAAGCTAGGATTTATCTCAGTAGATAAAGTGCTTGATTAGCATTCTTGAAGCTCTGGCTTTGATCCCCTGCACCACATAACTGAGTGTGATGGCACTCACCTGCAATTCCAGCATTTGGGAGGTATGGGCAAAAGGAACAGAAGTTTAAGATTACCCTTGGGTACACAGTGAGTTGGAGGCTATCCTGAAATATATAAGATCCTGTCTCAAAAAAAGGTACAAAATTAGTCTTAAAAATATATCTGAAAAAGGCTGGGCATGGTGGCATACACCTTTAGTCCCAGCATTTGGGAGGCAGAGGTAAGAGGATCCCCATGAGTTCAAGGCCAGACTGAGATTACATAATGAATTCCAGGTCAACCTGGACTAGAGTGAGACTTACCTTGAAAAAACAAAACAAAACAAAAGAACTGAAATGACAAAGGAATCAGAAGAGACTGAGACTTTAAAAAAAAAAGACAAAATTGTCGAAAACAATCTACCCAATTCAATATATTTTAGAGCTATCATAATCAAGATTGTGAGTTACTGGCAGTGACATAGATCAACAAAACAAACTCCAGACATAACCGCACAGAGATATGCCCAATTGATTTCTTACAAAATTACACTAACAAGTCATTTACACAAACTTCAGTAAATGGTTCTGGAACAACTAGACCAAATTCATAAGCAAAAAACAAATCTCAACCTAAGATTAGAAGTAAATCAAAATGGATTGTTTATATAAATGTAAACTGTAAACTATAGAACTGGAAAAAACAATAAGACTATCAAAGAGCTGTAGTGCAAAGCAGAGTTCTTGGTTTTAACACCAAAAGGACAATCCATGCAGAGAAAAAACTACACACTAGATTTCATTAATATGCAAAACATTTATTTTGCAAAAGACTCAAGTAAAAGAATCAAATTCAAACATCAGACTAGAAGAATACATTTGCACACTACATAGCTAACAAGAGACTTGGATGCAAAATATGAAAGAATTGATGTAACAGCATAAATAACTTAAAATCCAATTAGAAAATGGGTCAAAGTCATAAACTGAAATTTTACTGAAGAGGATAAGCAGATGGCAAGCAGTCACATGGAAATGGGTGCAGCTTCATGGGCCTCAAGGATATAACTAAAACCATGGCACACTGAGGATAATGGCCCAAATAAAAAGTGATGCCACCTCCTTCTGGTGAGGGTGTAAAGAGCTGGAGTGCTCAGGTACCGTGGGTCGGAATGTAGTGTGCCACTGGAAAGCAGTTTGGCAGTTTCTTTATTAGAAATTACACATACAACCTAGCAATTACACTCTGGGCAACTATCCCAGAGAAGTGAAATTCTATGCTCATACAAATACTTGTGCAAGAGTGTTTATAGAAGCTTTATTTGCAATAGCCAAAGACCAGAAACAGCCCAGATGTCTTTCAGTATGTGAATGGGAAAATGAACAGCAGACCATCCATTCTATGGACTACTATTCAACAATACAAATAAATGAGATGCTGAAACACACAAGCATCTGAATGAGTATCAAGTGAGTGAGAAAGTCCAATTCTAAATGGCTACAATTGGGTCTGGTCCACTTACATAACCTCCCGCAGGGATGGAGGAGGGTGGATGGGGTGGAGCTTCAGGAACAACAGGAGGGATATTGGTTCCACATCTTGAGTGCCTCAGTGTTGAAACCTGGCTGCAACACAGTACTTTTGCAAGATATCCTGTTGGGGAGAACTATGTAAAAGGTATCAAAATCTCTCTTTGTTCTCATAACTTCATGTGAAGCTCCAGTTATTTCCAAAGAAAGTATATTTTTAAGTGGAGAAGGAAATATTATGAACAATTCTGTGGCCAGAAATTCAAAAACTTCGATGAAACAGCAATTCTTTGAAAGAGATCAATTACCACACTTCAATGAAGAGAAATAAATAACATGAAGAGTCCTAGATTTATTGAAGACATGACATCTATATTTGAAAATCTTATTTCAGATCCAGATGGCTTCGCCTGTGAGGTCCATGAAGCATCTATGAAAAAGAAAAAAAAAACCCACTCTACACAAACATGAAAACAAATGAAGAGGGAAGGGAATTGTATTCATTACTTTTCTTATTTCTGTAACAAAATATCTGACAAATATAAGGAAGGAAGTATTAATTTTGGGAGTCTGGGAGGAAATAATCCATCACAGCAGGGAAGTCTTGGTGACAGGAGTGTCAGGCAGCTGGTCACACTGCATTACTAGTCAGGAAGCAGACAGATGAATGTTGCTTTTACTCAGCTGGCTGACTGCCTCCAGTCCAGGATGTAATGCTGCCAAGTTCAGGGTCAGTTTTTCTCTCTTCCATTTAACCTTTCAGGATATACCTTCATAAACACACCTAGAGGTGTGTTTCTATGGCAATTCTAAATCCAGTCAAGTTAGCAATAAAGATTAGCCATCATAGGAATACTATTCAACTGATTTTAAAATGCTAACATTCTTGAACTCCAAGCTACACAGAGACATTACCAAAATGTACAATCTAGTACGTCTCATGAACACATTTTAAAATTCTGTACAAAATTTTAACAAATTGACTTCACAATATATAATAGAGTAAAATGTATTAATAAGCAGGACATCCTCCAGCAAGGCTCTACCCACTAAAGGTTCTACAATCTTCTCTTATAGCACCACCAGCTGAGGGTTAAACATTCAAATACATGAGCTTTGGGGGAAAATTACATCCAAACTACCACATAAACAATAGATTTTTTTTTTAATTCTCAGGACTGAGGAGATAGCTCACTTGGTAAAGTACTTGCATTGCAAACATGAGGACTTTAATTTGATCCCAGAATCCACATAAAAAAATACTTATGGAAATGTAGAAAATCTAGATGAGCCTTTATAAACAACTTTGAGTTCAGCACATATTCTAAAGCTATGTAACATCAAAGAAATGTGTGGCATTATTATATAAGTAGAAGTAGATTAAAGGAGCAAAATAGAATCCAGGCACACAGACAACTGAATTTGACAAGCTGCAGTGGAGAAAGGATAGGCTACAACAAGTGATGCTAGAATAATTACATACCAGTATTTTACAAAGAAAAAAAGAAAGAATTCCAATCCATGTCATCTTATGCTACATTCAGAACTTAACACACACTATCATGGAGCTCAGTTTAACTCTTCAAATTATAAATGATTTAAAAGAAAACATACAAGAAAATTTTTTGTGTGTGAGTCTGGATTAGACAGAGAGTTCTTGGGCATACTTTAGCCTCAACGGACTAAAACCTTAGTACATTACACCTCACCAAAACAGAGAAACTAAACTTGGATAGAAAGACAAGCTAAAAACTGAAAGAAAATTCACCATATGGGGGGCGGAGCATGATGGTGGATGAGCAGCAGCCTCGGCAGGACTCTCTCCATAAAGGTTTGATTTTCCAGCTGGGATCCAAACCCTGGACCCCAGCCAGCCCTGAACCCAAGCCCACCCTCTCCCCAGATCCTGCACCAGCCCAGACAGGGTTCCCCAGTGGCTTTCTGCTCCACAGAGGAACGGGAGAGCCGCCCCTCCCCCACCCCAAGATCCCGCCATCGCCTACTGTCTCCTGGCTGGCGCTTCCCAAGCCCTTGCCGACTGAGCACCTCTCCCGGGGCCCCTTCCCTCCAGCACCCAATCTGTGGGCACATTTCTCTCTGCAACCCCCCCCCACAGGCAGACATGCTTCTAGGGCAAACTAACCTAGTTCTGTTCCGGAAGCCCACTTGGGACCACAGCTGTGGGAGGGGCCTGGTCTCTGGCAGATGCCTGGGAACGGCTGCCACTGCTGGGAGGGCAGAGGCCAGTTCAGGCAAGGACCACACGCCACTGCCAGGAGGGCACAGGTGACTTTGGCGGGAACCAGGGACGGTGTGCCACTGAAGGGAGGACACAGGTTGGTCCAGGAATTTGAGAACACGGATTACACGAGCAATAGGAAGCTCTCACCAGGCTCTTGAGTCTGGGCAGCTGGAGCTGGGTTGGTGCGTGGAATCAGAACAGGTCTACCAAGTACTGGCCCAAGGAGAGTCTAGAGCCTTGAGTATCTACCCCTAGTGGGGTAGATAGCATTCCAGATCTGCTTGCTGCAGTCAGGTGGGAAAACACTGGGCTCTATAGCTTGGGGTGCTGGGGCTGTTTCTACTGCAGCATACCAATCAGGGGCAGGAGCCTATGAATTGGCTCTAAGACTAAATAGTCACATACAGAGGGATCCAGACGGGTAAAGATCTCAGCCTGACTGGGGGCAGAACACCCCAACAGGAAAGACCTCTATTTAAGATCAAACCTGGTGATCTTTCCACTGGAAGCAAAGCGGGCTGAACAGCACTCCCCAGGGTGCCTGACTCCCACTTCCCTACCTGAATATGGGCAGAAACCAACAAAAATACCCCACAAAAATCAAAGACGGAACTCCCCAACTCAGGGCCCCTAGACCCATTATGGAAAAGGAAAGTGGCAAGGAAGTGGAGACAGCAAATATACAATCACAAAGAAAGAATAATATGACTCCTAACCACAACTGTAATGCAAACATGAAGCAGTTAATGGCTGATATGGAAACTATGAAAAAAGACATGAATGAGATGAAGCTCACCAACACAAGCATAGACTCCAGACTGAATTTAATGGAGAGAAATATGAATGAATTCAGAAACACATTAAGTGAATTGAAGGTGAACCAACTACGGGAGGAGCTAGACAATCAATTGATTAAATTTGATGAGGACTTAAGAAAACTCAAAAATGATTTTCAGGAATCCCTAGCAAAAACAAAAATAGACTGGAAATTGGATCTCACCAAAGAATTGGAGACTATAAACAAAATTAAAGAGAAACCAAAAATGAAACAGAGTTGTTAAAAACCTCCCTTGAATCAATCAGTCCCAGAGTTGACAATCTGGAGGACAGACTCTCAGATGTTGAGGACGAGACAGAAGGAATTAATAAGGATGGCATAGGTTTCAATAAATTCAAGCAATCAAGTGAGCAAAATATGAGGGATCTATGGGGTACCATAAAGAGGCCCAATATTAGAATCATGGGGATCCCAGAGGGAGAAGAAGCCCAGGCTAAGGGCATAGGAAATATTTTCAACAGAATTATTCGAGAAAACTTCCCCTATCTAACAAGAGAAAGCCCACTCAAAAATTCAAGGGGACCAAAGGACTCCAAACAGACAGGACATGAAGAGGAATTCTCCAAGACACATTTTAATCAAGATTCCTAACATAGAAAGCAAAGAGAAAATACTCAAAGCTGCAAGAGAAAAGCAAACCATAACTTATAAAGGAAAATCCATCAGACTTACCTCAGACTTCTCATTAGAAACCATGAAAGCCAGAGGGCTTGGAATAATGCTTTTCAGGGCCTAAAGAAGTATGGATTCCAACCTAGACTACTGTACCCAGCAAAGCTATCCCTCATAATAGATGGAAAATTGAAAGTGTTCCATGAAGTAAACCAGCTCTACAACTATTTGAACACAAAGCCAAAATTACAGAAGTTTCTACAGGACATATCCCACAAAGAAGAAACAAGATATCTACCTCAGAAGAGTACCAGAGATCAGGCACAACAATCACAGTCAGTGGGCTAATAACAGCAGCACAGACACCAACCTCCATTAACCCTTCAACATGGCAGGGCTTAGAGCAAACCTCACAGTTATATCTCTGAATATAAATGGACTTAACTCCCCTATAAAAAGACACAGACTTGCAGGGTGGATCAGAAAAATGGACCCCTCCATCTGCTGCCTTCAGGAAACGCACTTTACTTCTAAAGACAGCAATCTTCTTAGAGTAAAAGGATGGAAAACAGTTTATCAGGCATGTGGAAGTAAAAAGCAAGCAGGTGTAGCTACATTAATCTCTGAAAAAATAGACTTTACACCAAAATTAATTAAAAAGGATAATGATGGTCACTTCTTACTCATCAAAGGAATGATCCAACAGGAAGATATCACCATCATTAACATATATGCACCAAACTTGGGTGCAACACAGTTAATAAAGGAAACCCTACTAAAAAATAAAGTGGAAATAGACTCTAATTCCATCATAGTAGGAGACTTTAATACACCTCTATCATCTCTAGACAGATCAAGCAAACATAAGATCACAGGGACATAACGGAGCTCAATAATACCATTGAGCAGCTGGAGATAACAGATATTTACAGAATGTTCGACCCCAAAGACACAGAATATACATTCTTCTCAGCAGCGCATGGAACTTTTTCTAAAATTGATCATATCCTAGATCATAAATCATCCCTAAACTAATTCAGGAAGATTGACATAGTTCCTTGCATCATATCAGACCATAATGCATTAAAGGTAGAAATTAACAATGGAACAGGATCCTGAAAATGCACAAAGTAATGGCGCCTGAACAATTTGCTCCTAAAAAAATGATTGGGTCATCCAAGAAATAAAACAGGAAATTCAAATTTTCCTAGTAATAAATGATGATGATAACACATCTTATCAGAACTTGTGGGACATAATGAAGGCAGTCCTAAGGGGGAAGTTCATTGCACTAAATGCCTTCATATCAAAGACAGAGAGATCTCAAATCAAGCATCTAACCACCCACCTAAGATCATTGGAACAGATGGAAAAAGCTAACTAGAGGAGCTCAAGATGAAAGGAAATAATTAAAATCAGAGCTGAGATTAATGAATTGGAAATCAAGAAAATGACTAAAAAATAGATAAATCAAAGAGTTGGTTCTTTGAAAAAGTTAATAAGATTGAAAAACCCCTGGCCAATCTAATCAAACGAAGAACTGAGAAAGCCCAAATCAACAAAATCGGAAAGGACAAGGGGGAGATCACAACAGATCCCAAAGAGATTGGAAGTATCATCAGGTCATACTTCCAAAACCTCTACTCCACAAAATTAGATAACCTGTAAGAAATGGATAAGTTTTTGGATACCTACCAACTACCAAAGCTTAACCCAGAGCAGATAAAAGCATTTATTTAGTGATAAACCTAATATTTATTTAGTAATAAACCTATCACATCCACAGAGATTGAAGATGTAATCAAAAACCTTCCCAAAAGGAAAAGCCAAGGACCAGATGGTTTCTCAGCTGAATTCTACCAAGCCTTCATCATAGAGCTGAAATCACTCTTTCTGAAGCTTGTTAGAAGCATAGAAAAAGAGGGAAGCCTTCCAAACACCTTCTATGAAGCCACCATTGCCCTAATCCCCAAACCAGGCAAGGATGCAACAAAAAAAGAGAACTACAGACCCATATCTCTGATGAACTTAGATGCAAAAATCCTGAACAAAGTCCTAGCAAACTGGATACAACGCTACATCAAAAATATTATCCACCCTGACCAAGTTGGCTTTATCCCAGAGATGCAGGGATGGTTCAACATATGCAAGTCGATAAATGTAATCCACCACATTAATCGGCTCAAACACAAAAACCACATGGTTATCTCAATAGATGCAGAGAAGGCCTTTGACAAAATTCAACACCACTTCATGTTCAAAGCTCTGGAAAGAATAGGCATAGGCGGCCTATACCTCAACTTAATAAAGACAATTTACAAAACTCCTAAAGCACAAATCGCTCTCAATGGGGAACGACTCAAGGAGTTCCCACTCAATTTAGGAACAAGACAGGGGTGTCCACTCTTACCACTGCTCTTTAACATAGTGCTTAAAGTTCTAGCCCAAGCGATAAAACAGGAGAAGGGAATTAAAGGGATACAAATTGGAAACGAAGAAATTAAACTCTCCCTCTTTGCAGATGACATGATCCTTTATATATCAGACCCAAAGAATAGTATCAGCAACCTCTTGAAGGTGATTAATGCCATCAGCAATGTGGCAGGATACAAAATTAACACACAAAAATCAGTAGCTTTTCTATATGCAGAAGACAAGCAGACAGAAAAAGACATCAGAGAGACTGTCCATTTTCTATATCCTCAAAGAAAATCAAATATCTTGGAATATCACTAACCAAGGTTGTAAAGGACTTATATAAGGAAAATATTGAAACACTCAAGAAGGAAATAGAGGAGGACATGAGAATATGGAAAGATATTACATGCTCATGGTTAGGGAGAATCAATATAGTAAAATGGCAATCCTGCCAAAAGCGATTTACAGATTCAATGCCATGCCAATAAAAATCCCACTCTCTTTCTTTACAGACATAGAAAAAATAATCTCTAAATTCATTTGGAAGGGCAAAAGACCTCGGATAGCCAAAACTATTCCAAGTAAAAAATCCTACTCAGGAGGTATCACCATGCCTGACTTCAAAACATACTACGAAGCCATATTAACTAAAACAGCATGGTACTGGCATAAAAACAGACAGAGAGGTCAATGGAACAGAATTGAAGACCCAGCTTTAAATGCAAGTAACTTCAGTTATTTGGTCTTTGACAGGGGGGCCAACAATGTACGCTGGGACAAAGATAGCATCTTCAACAAATGGTGCTGGATGAATTGGATAAACACGTGTAAAAAAATGAAAATAGGCCCACTCCTTTCACCATGCACAAAAATCAACTCCAAATGGATCAGAGACCTCAATATAAATCCTGTAACTCTGAACACCCTGGAAGAATAAATAGGAGGAACTCTACATGAAATAGGAGTAGGGAAAAATTTCCTGAGCAAATCTCCAGCAGCCCAGGAAATCCAACAATCACTTAACCAATGGGACCTGATCAGGCTCAAAAGCTTCTGTACAGACAAACAAACCATACTCAGAGCCAATAGACCCCCATCAAACTGGGACATGATTTTTGCCAGCTATAACTCAGACAAAGCCTAATCTTCAGATCTTACAGAGAACTCAAAAAATACATAATAAAATCTCAAACAGCCCCCTCACAAAATGGGGCACTGATCTCAACAGAGAATTCACAGAGGATGAAACACAAATGGCCTTGTCCCATCTAAGAAAGTGCTCATCATCCTTAAGCATCAGGGAAATGCAAATGAAAACCACAATCAGATACCACCTTACCCCAGTTAGAATGGCAATCATAAAGAAAACCAACAACAATCATTGCTGGCGAGGATGTGGGGAAAAAGAACCCTCATTCACAGCTGGTGGGATTGCAAACTCGTTCAACCGCTATAGAAAGCAGTGTGGAGACTCCTAGACAGAATGGACATAGAACTACCAATGGACCCAGCTATCCCACTACTAGGCATCTACCCGCAAGATGTCACATCTTGATGCAGAAACTTTTGTACAACTATATTTATAGCAGCTCAATTCATAATAGCCAAGAATTGGAATCAACCCAAATGCCCATCCATGGAGGAATGGACAGTGAAACTGTGGTATATTTACACGATGGAATTCTACTCAGCTGGAAGGAAAAATGACATATCAAAATTTAGGAAAAAAATGGTCTGACTTTGAGCAGATCTTACTAAGCAAACACTCAAAAGATCAGAGAATCGAACGCCGCATACTATCCCTCATATGCGGTCCTTAACCAGGGTAACCGTAAACTCTACGCAGACTAGTAGAAAGAAGAGGTTATGAATGAGGGTTAAGGGATGGGGGAGGGGAATGGCTTAAGCATGAGGCTAAACCACATTAGGTTCAAAAACATAATATCCTCATGAACATACTCTAACACCTACTGAGCAAGTAGTGGGCGTTGACTGGCAAGAGGGGCAATGAGTAGTAGGGGAGAGAGTCTAAGCCTGTGAATAATTGGTCAGTCTGACAACCCTTGGTCCCAGTCACCAGTTCCTTCCCTCACTGAGCTGTTGACTAAAATGACCCATGAGGTTCCAAAAACAAGACAGAATTCTGTCAAAGCCCTTGAATGCCCTCCCCAGGTCTGAGGCAAAACCCTGTTGCTGAAGAAACCACAGAATGCCATCGATCAACATAGAGAGACCCTTCTAGGTCCGGAATAGTAATTAGCCCCCAGATGCCAGTTAGTACAGTGCTGGAAGCCACTGCACAAGCTGCCAGGGGAAGCTGATCAACGACAGCTGGAGTAAACAGAGACCACTGGCATGAAACACAATCTGCAGCCATGAATATGCTGACCACACCTCCTACTAGGAAAGAACAGCAAACCAAGAAAGGAGCAATGGAGAAACCTGGGCCTGGGGGAGACAATCAACAGCTTTTAAATTCAGCCAAATATTCCACTTAGGGAGGGGGAGCCCTTGACTGGAACTGGGGATTCAGGTCGATAGGCACCAGATCCCATACTCTTGGACTCCCAAGAAAAGATACACTATGGGAGCGATTGACGGGGAGGCTACTAAAAATAGAATATAGGTAATCCAGAATTGTGTGTACTTGTTAACCCGTACTGATCTCACTCTCTGATGGAGAATGTGTTTGTATTTTTCAGGATGCAGCGAGAGAGCTGGGGCCCATCTAATCCTACCATCCGACTATAGGCAGATAGCTGAGATCCTGACAAGAGATGAGACACCACAGCCATATCGTGGAGGATCCATATGGAATCCCGCAGAGAATGAGAGGACGAACAAGGGACCCACAGCCATAACCATTCAATCAACACAGGATAAGCCAGGGTACCAACAACTTTCGACACAAAGACCCCTAAGCTCACAACATTAAAGTAGCCTTAATACCCACCTCGCCTCAGGGAACTGAGCGGAAGAGAGGGCGGAAAGATTGTGAGAGCCGTGGTGGGGGAGACTATCCAGAGGCATGGCACCCCTCAGTAACAACACACTTGGGCCAGGAGAACCAGGCTGAGTACTAGGCTAACCATGGTCCCCTGCCGCAAGGACTGATCCAGATGACCCATGGAGGAAGATATCCAGATGATTGGGGATGGGGAGGGGAGGCATTGGGGAATTGGGGATAACAAATCATTGTTTGCCCACTAAATAATGTAACTCATTATGGACAATAAATATATATATTTAAAAAAGAATTAAAACTTGATTTTACTGTGTGAAAATGACAAATTTCCTTGTGTTACATTTTCTTGGCATTTATAATAAAATTAACACATAAGTTGTCAAAAAAAGAAAATTCACCATATACTTACTATACGATTGCATTTGTATGAGAATCAAGGAAATGCAAGCTAACATGAAAGAGAGCAGATTGGTGAATGCTTAGAGATGGGGGAGTGAAAATGAAGGGCTACAGAGGCCGTAAGAAAAATTGTCCAATGATTTGCATGATCAGTATCTTAATTTCAGTGATGTTTCATGGGTGTAAGTAGTTGATAGTTAAAACTGATCAAGTTGTACTGTTTAAATATCTCTGTATGTCTATTAGAATGCAATAAAACCACTAAAAAAATAATGTAGGGTTGGGGAGAGTCCTCTTAAAGCACATGCTCTGCAACTGTGAGGACCTGAAGTCAGATCACCAGCATCCACACACAATGCTGGGCATTGCAGGCTTGTCTTTAATACCAGCACTGGGGAGGTAGAGTCATGTAGATCCCTAGGGCTCACTATCTAGGTAGTCTAGATGAATCTGTGGGTTCCAGGTTCAGAGAGAGAGAGAGAGAGAGAGAGAGAGAGAGAGAGAGAGAGAGAGTGAGCGCACACAACTGAGGAGGACACTACTTGTCATTAACCTCTGGCCTCCACAAGTACACAAGTACCACTCTATACACATTTCCACACACATACATGTATACATACATACCACACACATGTCAAAAATAATACACACATATATGCATACATACATACATATGTACATACTTATATAAAAATATGTATATGACCCAACCCTGGACAATGGAAACAAGACTGATGAAGAAGGGCTTCTTAAAAAGTCCTTCCTTGATTTTATAAGCTGTCTTTGTCTCTATTTCTCTGTCTCTCCCTTTCTCTATGACTTTCTGAGAAGGAAAATGTTGTCCTTTGAACAGCTGGAAGTTATCTGTTTACTAAGGAAAGCCAGCTGGAGCAGATTGCTAATACTGACACAGACAAGCAGAAGCAAACTCCTCTGAGAGGAGCAGAGCCAAAGGCCTGATTGCACCGAGTCTGATATTCCCTTCATCTAAGAACTTTCAATAACACGACTTAATATTACATACTAGTTATAACATTTTGTATCAAGCTTCTATACCTTGCAAGTGAAAAGACCAGGATAGGTATATTCTCTTTAGAGAATGTCATTACCAGTTTTTAATATGCCACCAGAATGATAATCTGTTTAAATCACTTATTTAAAAAAGCAGTGCAACAAAACAGTGGAAGCATCTATACAGATACAATTGACATATATGCCTATGAATTTATATAACATATGTGATATGTTACACTACAGAATATACTAGCTGTTCTTCCCTGCTTCATCCTTCCCTTCTTTCAGTAACAGCTCTCCCATTTTCTCTTAGCAATCCACTAATTAGCCCTTTTCATTCATGTCCTTCAGGTGAGGCAGAACTTCCTTGCCAGGAGTAATAAGCATATGGCTCAAAGTACACTGTGAAAACATGGGAAATTAAGCCCACCAACCTCCCCTCCCAATCTCCTCTCAATGACATCTCCAAACCAGCAGAACCCTGGTCTAGTTGAGCAGAGGCCCAGAAACACAGAGATCATAGGCTCCAGCGACTTTGAAAGAAAACTTACTCCTTGCTGTTTTAGGTAGCCTAGAGGGTCTTGTAGAGAAGCCACCAACAAATGCTTTGAAATGAAACAGTTGGTAGCTACTATACAGTGAAAACCTACCAGGGTGAAGTTTCTCCTCCTATGGGCTAGTGGTGAACTGCCTGGTATGCTTAGCTAGCTTAATTTAGTATAGCTAGCATATCTGATATCAGGAATTCCTTCATTTCCAAAGTAGAGATTATAACAGCTGAGAAACTGCCCGCCTAGGCTTTGTCCTTGGGGACACAGAGATGAAATTCTCACCTGTGTCTTCATAACCACATACACTAGATGTGGTGAGCAAAAGCGTTTCAGTTGGATATCATGGTTCCCATGGAAAACTAGCTCCAGGAAGCCATATATCCATTTAGGAAGGAGCGCTACATGCCTGCGGTATTCTTGTAAAGGTTGGCCTAACACAGTGGGGGCAGGAAATCTGGATGGGAACTGAGCCCAAGAACTGCCTCTTTTTCACCCCTGCAGTCAGACACAGGTCCTCACTTGCACCCCAAAAGAAAGACTGGCTTCCAAAGCCTCAGCTGGGTATTGACAGATTGCCAGCTGGTTCAGTGCCAGCTCCCAAAAGGAGAAACTCCCCTTGTAGGTTTGCCACTGCAAGATAGATCCCAACTACTTGGTCTATAATTATAGGTCAGTGTATACAGAGGAGGAAATATAAAATAATATCTTGCCTTGGTAGTACCAGCAAACCAGAGAGGGAAACAAAGTTAAACACTTCAAACAGATGTGTCATTGATATGCAACTAGTGGAAGAGGCAGATAAAAGCTTCTTAAAATAATGAATTCACTCAAGAAGATATAATGAAGATTAATAGGTTAACACTTCTATATATATAATGAGTGCTAGAACTTTAAAAAATCATTTAGGAAGTATGTAACTCTTTGTTTCTGACAGCATGCTTTCCTGAGTAAAATAACTAATATGAAATAATGTATGGAAATAACATAAGCAATAAATAACATTTTTTAAAATTAACAAACTGTTTAGCTAGCATGATCTCATCTATTTCCCAAAGTGACGATTATAAAGGATAGCCAATAAATCACTTGTTCCTGGATAGAAAGAGAAGACAGTCTCATCTGTGACTTCATAAGCCCACACACAATATGTGGTGAGCAAAAGTATGCAAGAAAAGAATTTAAAATATTCCTGAGCTAATAGTGCATCCACTGTATAGATATGAGCAATAAAGTATTATACTTAATTTCAACCCATCCATGCTTCAAAAAACTTTCAAAGACAAAGTTTTAAGAAATGCAAAAAAATATTATTGATAACAATATGTCCTAAGCAGCATATTAAATTTAACTGAAAAAGCAAATTGAAAATAGAAAAATAGGGCTGGAGAGATGGCTCAGGGGTTAAGGCACTTGCCTCCAGTGCCTAAGGCCCCTGGTTCAAATCCCCAGGACCCACATAAGCCAGACCCACAAGGTGGTGGCCCTGGTGTGTGCGCTCGCTCTCTCTCTCTCTCTCTCTCTCTCTCTCTCTCTCTCTCTCTCTCTCTGCTTGAAAATGAAAAAATAAAATATAAAAAAAGAAGACCTAGAAATTTAAAAAAAAAAAAGAAAATAGAAAAATAGTATCAGGAAACTACCCAGAATGCAAAGAAAGAGATAATGATACACGAGATATTCAGAGACAAAGAGGTAAAACATGCACCTCATAGAAATACCAGGAGAGACTAGAGAAAGTGGGGTAAAGGAAATAATTGCAAAACATAATGGGCTAGCATATGTTGAGAATTGTTGAAAGCTATCAACTCTTGAGATCCAAAGTGCCACATAACCCCCCCCCCAAAAATTCAAATAGGGAATATAAAAGTGAAATATGTCTGCATTCATCACAAGGAAACTATAATAAAAATAAGTGGGATGAGGAAAGAGCTCATCAGTTAAAGGTACCTGCTTTCAAAGCCTCTGTGTGGGATTTAGTTCCCCAGTGCCCACAAAAACCAGATACAGAGTGTCACATGCATCTGTGATCCCAATGTACTTACAATGGGAGGCAGAGCCAGGAGAATCAGGAAATAATGGGATGCCCAGTTGCAAAATGTCAGGTATTTACAACAGCAAGAGGTAGAGAACAGATGCCTTGAGGTTATCCTATGATCTCCATGTGTGCAGCATGGCATATGGTGTTCCTCCCCCCCCCCACAAAGATAAATTTCAAAAGATCAGAAGAGCAGTAATGAAGCTGATCCAGACTGCCTTTTGCTTGGGGGGGGGGAGGTGGACTGGGGTACTGGGCAATTGAACTGAGGGCCTAGTGCATGCCAAACACTCTATTAATGAGCCACATCCTTAGCCCCCAAAACTGAAGCTTACAGAATTGAGGACTAGGGCTGTGTAGCATGTTGACTACATGTATGAAGCCATGGGTTTAGTCCTCTCACACTGAAAAAAATAAACAAAAAGAAAAACCCTCCACAAAGAAAACTAGAGAATTGAATGAAGTCTTGATTTTGTAAAGGTCACTCCATCTAGAATTACGAATCAATAAGATGGTCCTTTGAGTATATGACAAAATGTAGATATTTGTCTTCAAATGATACCAAAGGAAATTCTCAAGTATAAGGTTTGCTCATTGACTAGCACTCATTATTTATTTGCCATTTAATTGCTAATTAAATAGCACTATTTAATTTTTAAGGGACATGAATTTATAGTCTCACTAAGTTAGACATACTTGAACCTCTATTCTAGATTTTTTTAAAAAAAGAACTACCACTGCGTTATACATGACATTTGAGCAAGGGAAGGAAGTGAAGGAGTGAAGGAATAGGTGCCAATCACAGAAAATAGCACAACTTCAGGAGGAGGAAGAGGGTGCCAGCTTAGCATATTCAATGAGCATCAAGGAAACCCTCCTGGAACACAGAAAGCAACCAGCATGCTTGAAGAAGATGAAATCAGACATCCCAGCCAACCAGATCACCAAGAGTCTTTGAGATCACCCACTGGAATTTTCACTGTTGAAAGATCATCATGCTATGAGGGATATGATCTGCCCAAGTGGACAAGATGGCTTCAGATATAACCTAGATTCAAATCATCAGAGATTGTTCTTCTAAAGACTATATAACCTAATCCCTTTGTAATCTTTTGCAGATACAGTTTGTGTAAGAATAACCTTTAAGAGGGAGCAGATAGCACCATGTCTTCCTCACGGACACTTTTTTTTTTTAAATCAAACAAGGATTTGGCAGGAATTGATTGTTGAATATTTTAAGTTAGAGCCTATAGTGAGGAACATGTGCTCTCAATAGCACCTTATTCCATTCTGAGAAGCACAGCCTCCTTCTGTCCCAGGCAGAATGAAAGAGCCCCAGAATGAGCCTGTATGGACCTCTCTACCACTACACTGGCTTCATAAGTGTTTGTTTTATTAAATAATACAGTGGGTATTACAACACTTTGGGGTGCTGAGGATTGAACCTATGACCTCTTGTTAGGAATGTGTTCCATCACTAAACTGTTCCTAGGTTTTTTTTTAAAGAATAGAATCTTTTTGAGTATTTATTATTTGTGGAATACATTTTATGAGCTACAAAACAGTAACAAACTATGTTTTGAATCCAAATTTTGTGTTTTCAAGCCTCACTCCCACAGACCATCTGTTTTCTTTTTCCTGTTCATTTTGCTATCATATCTTATCCACCATTCCAACATCTACTGTTAGCCTCTTCACAAAGTTTTAGTATTAATACTAACAAATATAAATGAGGCTTTGCTGAGAATCAGGTGCATTTGTAAGTACTTCATGTACATGTTCTAGGAGATGAACGTTAACAGTATCTCATCTTCCAATGAATGAAAGGAACACTGGAAAGGTTAGCTAGCTTTATTGGGGTCATGCAGGGCATAAGGGTATAACCAGGCACAGATTTCAAATTTGACACTAGACCTGGATTTCATAGCCTGGGGGTTTAAATACCAGGCAATCTCTCTAGCACTGTGATATCTCTTCCTAAGCAGTTAATTATAGCTCTATGAAAGCACTTACTATAACTCTGCCTCATATAGTCCCACACTCCTTTGGGTTTTGTGAACTCTTTGAAGATGGTGCCATTAGTGTATAAATATTCATTTGAACTGACAGAGGAGATACTAGGATTTAGGAGATCAGTGACATTCTCTTTTCAAGTTTATTGATGTCTCTATTTCCACATGTCTTCACTGGTAAGGGAATAATATGAGGAAGGTACTTTTTGCAGTCTTTTGTGAGGTTCACTTAGTGATTAAAATCTATTATACAAATCACTTTTGTACTGGCTATTAGATAAGGGGTCATTCTTCCCAGTTCTATGTAAAGGGTAGAGATGGTGTATTCTTTCTCTTTTGAAACCACTTATGGGGACTTCTCAAATGCCATCTCACTAAGACCTGCTAGCTACCAACAACCCTGATCTAATATAGTATGATATTGGAGGTGAAATTACACTCTGCTATCAGTAGGGGTTGATGTTTTGTGATGAATGTATGCTCTTGCAGTCAAAAAGGCAATATGCCTTAAGCCAAAGAGAAATAACTAGTTTCATGTTTATGCTTGTGTAAGCCTTGTGTATGTGGACCTTGTGTAGCTGCCTTTAGTCTATAGAACTGTGAGTCAGGATAGTTATGATGCATCATGTATGCTTTTATTGTACATATATGTAATATAACATATAGGTTGTAACAAATGTATGATGCAAAACATTACAAAATGCTATCACGCAGGGTGTGAGCTATAGTGGCATGCTTATTGTACAGGTGAAGAAACTGGAACTCAGGTAAACTGTTACTTGGCAAAAGTTGCAGTGATCATTTAAGACAAAGCCAGGACTCCAACTCAGGTCTGATTTCAAATCATTTATTCTTGGCTTCTACAGCTAATAGTTGTAACCTGTGCATTTCTAAGTACTTTGAGATAGCTCCAAAACCTGAAGTAAGCTGAGTCCTCTGTAAGAATATAAGTCACTGCTGCTCTAACTCTCATCATGGGACTTAGAGCTTGCAAGGCTCAGGTTATGAGTTGAGACTCCCTTCATACACTGTGTGACTTCGGGTTGTGAGTGTACACATTATACAGAATTCTCTACACACCATTTCCAACACAAAGCTTCCTGACAATGTAAATTCACTCCTGTGATTCCAGAGACTGAATGACAACCTATCTTCTCCACAACAATGACTGGATTTCCACAGTGAAGCATTATTTTTTTTTCCATTATGGCCTACTATGATGGTTAGATTTTATTGTCAATTTGACCTTTTTTAGTCATCTTGGGTGAGTCTCTGAGGATGTTCACAGGAAGGCAGCCCTCTTGGTAGGGGGCAGGATGTAAGGAAGCTCAGGAAAGCTAGAAACAGACATCTCTTCCTGGGAGGTCAGTATAGGAAGGAAATCTGGAGACTCAGGGAGTAAACACATCTGGGAAAGGGTTATAAGACCCCACCCTAAGGCTATATAAAGGGGGAGACACCCCCCCTCACCTGTTCTTTGTGTGGTGTTGGTGATAGGTTTTTCTCTCTTGGACCTGTGAATGGGGAGAAAGCCTCTTTCACTATTATGAAACTTCCCCTGGATCTGTAGCTTCAATAAATCCTTTCCTCCCACAACTGTGCCTGGTTTGGAGGTTCATCTCAATTGTGCCTAAGCTGACTATGACACCTACTAATGAAAAATGCCTTTTTCTTCTTTCTCTTTCTTTCCTTTTCTTTTGGTTTTTCGAGGTAGGGTCTCACTCTAGCCCAGGCTGTCCTGGAATTCCTCAAAAATGATATGCTCAAGTTCTAACTAAAGACACCTATGAACATGATCTTACTTGGAAATAGCACTATTGCAGATTTAACTGAGTTAAGAAGTAATAATACTGTATTCAGAGGGGGCTTTAAATCCAATGACCAGTTTCTTATAATCCCCTTTTTCTTTCAACTAGTCCTCCTCCTCCTTTCTTTTTTTTTTTTAAATATTTTATTTATTCATTTTCAAGCAGAGAGCTACAGAGAGAGAGAGTTAGAGAGAGAGAGAGAGAGCGCACCAGGGCCACCACCTTGTGGTTCTGGCTTATGTGGGACCTGGGGAATTGAACCTGGGGCCTTAGGCACTGGAGGTAAGTGCCTTAACTGCTGAGCCATCTCTCCAGCCCATTCCTCCTCCTTTCATACACAATTTCATACACAATCAGTAGCCTCCCTATATACCAATGACAAACATATTGAGAAAAAAAATGAAAGGGAACAGTTTTCTTGTACCACAACCTCAAAAAAAAAAAAAAAACCCTCAAAATAAACCTAACCAAGGATGTGAAAAATCTCTACAGTGAAAACTTATCAACACTAAAGAAAGTAACTGAGGAAAATAGAAAGATTGG
>PVHP010012227.1:0-43463 GCA_004024765.1 Zapus hudsonius
TGCACATTAATTATTCTTTAATCTTCAAGGTGCATGGGGAGAGAGAAACAAAAGAAATATCAAATTAATTCTATTTTGTAACTTGTAGGAAACCATAATTTGAGGCTGTTTCATTTTGTTAACAGAAAAAAATGCTTTGTACAATGATATTATAATCAAGATGACTAGCAATGGAGAAGGGATTTCAGGCATACTGGCTTGCTTTAAGCTTGAGGAAAACCTATAGTAGACACATGTTTACTTCTGGGCAGGACTATTAACATCCTCTGGCTGGGAAGATGGCTTGATCAGAACAGTGCTTTCCTTGAAAGCACAAGAACCTGAATTCAATCCCCAACACCCACATGAAATGCCCTCTACAGTGGTGCACACATGGAATTCCAATGCTGGGGAGGTGGAGATAAGCGAATCTCCAGGGCTTGCTGGTTAGCTAGTCTAGCTAAATTGGTGAACTCTGGGTTCAGTGAGAGAGCCTTTCTCAAAAATAAAGAGTGATTGAGGAGCTGGAGAGATGGCTTAGTGGCTAAGGTGCTTGCCTGCAAAGCCCAAGGACCTGGGTTTGATTCCCCAGTACCCATGTAAAGGCAGATGCACAAAGTGATACTTGCATCTGGAGTTTGTTTACAGTGGCTGGAGGACCTGGTACACCCATTCTCGCTCTATCTGTCTCTCTTCTCTCTATATCCCTCTGCTTACAAAGAAACTTTAAAAATATTTTTATAAAATAAGAGAGTGATTGAGGAAGACCCCAAGATTCTTCTCCATTATGCTTAACTTTGTCTATCAGTTATGTGTGACGTCTTTTACCCCTCTGGGGATATGGAATCATTGTCCTGGGAGTTGTAATTCAGGCCACCTAATTTTGAAAGAAATACACCCTGACTTAAGCACCAAGGTTATGGGCATGAAATGACATTGCTAAGGTCACAGAAATCTTTGTTCTGCCCCCACCCTGCCCTTGGCCATGGATAACTGATCCAAGGAAGAAGAAACAGATCTCTAACTGGTCTCTAATTAAAGGGGAAAATGAAGTAGAGGGCATTCTACAAACATCTCTCCAGTAGTCTCTTGTGATGGTTAATATTGTCAACTTGACAGGACCTAATATCACCCAGGAGACAAATCTCTGGGCATGTCTGGGAGGGAGTTTCTAGATTATGTTGAGGTAGGTAGACCCACCCTAACAGTGGAGAGAGCTAGCTAAGCATGAGTATCCATCACTGTCTGCAAATGCCTCAGGCCCTGCCACCATGCCTTCCCCATGGAGCCCATAGCTCCTCAAACTGTATGCCAAAATAGACCCTTCTTCCCTTGAATTGCTTCTTTTCTTATTCCCCCAACTCCATGTAACTGTTATTCATTATAGCTATTCATGTTTTATGATGGTTGATAGATGGAATATTATAGAAATAGATATCGTATGGCCATATTGTACTTCACTTAGTTATTTAACTGAAATTTTCCACTCCTTGCACGCCACATGATTAGGTTATAGACTATCAGGTTCAATTAGGAACAGAGCCAAGGTTTGTGGGAACTGAAGATTATACAACAGAGCACTCTTTAAGAAAAAAATGCACTATAAATAAAAAACACAATTGATTTATTTAGAATTTTAAAATCATCTAGATCACACATTGGCAAACTTCAATCATTTTTCTTTTTTTTATTGTCCATAATGAGTTACAATATTTAGTGGGCAAACAATGAGTTGTTATCCCCAATTCCCCGCTGCCCTCCCCTCCCCCCTTCACTGGATAACCTCCTCCATGGGTCCTCTGGATCAGTCCTTGTGACAGAGGACCATGGATAGCCTAGTATTCAGCCAGGTTCTCTGGCCATGCCTCTGGATAATCTCCCCCACCACGGCTCTGACAATCTTTCCGCCCCCTCTTCCACATAGTTCCCTGAGTCGTGGTGGGTGAGTATTAAGGTTGCTTTAAGGTTGTGAGCTTAGGGGTCTTTGTGTCGAAAATCGTTGGTTTCTGTCTCACTGGCTTATCCTGTGTTGATTGAATGGTTGTGGCTGTGGGTCCCTTGTTCATCCCGTCATCCTCTGTGGGGTTCCATATGGATCCTCCACAGTATGACTGTGGTGGCTCCTCTTTTGCCCTTTGCGTGCATTGTGTGTGAGTGCCCAAGGGTCAGAGGGCAGCCATGGGCATCAGTGCTCCTTACGTTGCTTTGTGTAATGTATTTGGTCACAGAAACAAGAAAAATAACTGAGTCACTCCTCAAATGGTCAAAGTTTCCAAACAGGAGGCTAGGCTGAGGGTCTCAGTCTAGAGAAGCCTAAGGAAACATGGCTACAGATACAATGCAATGTCCTGGGCAGGATGCTAAGGAGACATGGCTTCTCCATGCAATGCAGTGTTCTGGGCAGGATGCTGGGAAAGAAAGGAGACATTAAGTAAAAACAAAGTTAATCTGAAGAAACTATTTAATTCATAATAGTGTGTCAGTATCAGTTCATTAGTTGTGACAGATGTACCATTAGTGTTAATGATGGAATAAAACAAGTACGCAGAGCCTCTCAGACATTCATGAACCTTTTTAGTAATGCAAACCTGTTTTCAAGTGAAGAGTTTGTTTAATGAAGAGAGACAGAAACATTGAGACCAGGAATGGTTGGATATGAGACATGTAGAAGCACCCTGAAGAAAGTCCAGATAATTTTGTCTGGAGTTGCCCATTCTTCTGCTTCTGTGAATGTCTCATTTCTTTCCTACATATGTGCTGACCTCCCCAGGGATGAACTCTGCTGCCCACAACCAAAGAATCTCCCATCAAGTTCTACTCCAAGTCCATAGGAAAAGATAGCACCTGCTCTCGATTTGTTTATAAGGCAATGGTGGGGCCATCGCACAAACTTACTCTGCAATTAGACACTCTTGTAAGTAAAAGTTTTGTGAGCACAATTTACATGAAGCCAGTATTTAGGAGAAGTGCCTCTGTGGACCTTTCCTCTTCTCACAGTTCGAGTCTCTCTGTGTAGAAATGGTACTTGTGCTCATGGCAGGCATGACCAATGGATTACCACCTAAATGGATTACCACCTTCATACCCTAAGGAGGAATATCCAGAAGTAAATGCTACTGATGTTCTACTTTGATCCCCTTTAGCAGCAAGTGCTCCAGTCTCCCAGTCATGAGTACCAACTACTAGAGGCTCACAACTGCCCTATTTCCAGAAAACTTTGTTTGGTGAGGTGGGAACCCTGTGGTGGTTTGAATTCAATGCCCTCCCCCATAGGCTCATGTGTTTGAACACTTGATCCCAAGCAAAGTGGTGCTGTTTGAGAAGGTTGTGGAGCCTTGCTGGAGAAAATGTGCTAGTAGGACTTTGAGATGTTGCAGCCTGTTCCCAATGGTTACTCTCTTTACTTCCTCCCTGCTGATGTGATGATTCCCTGCTCCTGCCATGTTCTTCCTGCCATGGTGGACTCTACATTATGGAACTGTAAGCCAAAATAAATCTTTCCTTCCCTAACCTGTTTCTGGTATTTTGTTTCATCAATGAAAGTCACTGATACAGACCCCACCTAAAGCAGCTGATAGCCAGCACTTGAGATACAGAACAACATGAGCTCCAACGTGGGACGAACTTGGAGGTGTTTCCCATGATTCAGAGACCCTTCTTGCCCTGTGCATTCCTAGTCAACATCTCTGAGAAAGTCATCCCTCCATAAAAAGAAAGTCATCCCCACCTATGGTTCTGTGTGAGGGAACCCAAGCTAAGGCTTGCAATGCACTGTCAGTCCCAGCACCGTGGCCCTGTGCAGCCACAGACAAGAGTTGTCACATGAGGCGAAATCTATTTCACATGGCTGTGTGAAGCCGTGCTAAGATTGAAGAATTTATAACAGCACAAAAGAATACAACAAGGAAGCCAGAGGGGCTAGGATACAGGCATGAGGACCTGGGAGGGCCTGGAACGGCCTGAGTTTGACGGTCAGCACCACGCAGAAAGCTGGCCATGGCTATGTAGGCCTGCACCCCAGTCCAGTAGGAGCATAGACAGGAGAAATGCTGGGCTCACTGGTCAGGTGCTGTGGCCAAAAGGGCAGCTCCATGTCCAATGAGAGACTCCATCTCAAGGAGACAATGTGGAAGACCAATAGGAGGATACCCAATATTCTTCTCTGGCCTCCACATGTGGTACATGCAACTGTATACACATGTGTCCATAACACACACACACACACACACACACACACACACACACACACACAAGTCAGAGGCCCAAATTCCCTGCCAATTTATCCACTGGCTTTAGCAAAAGTACAGGATAGTGGTCAACCTGGACTATAGTCTTAGACTTCCTGACCAAGGCATAGGTGCAGGCCTCATTTAGAAACTTGTCCATTCGACATATACCACTAGACAGCTAAAACCCCACCATTCAGAACAAAACTTTTCTGCAGGAGAAGCACATGGAAAAAAGGTGAAGTTAACAGCCACAGTCCCTGCTCCTGGAGCTGCCTCTTTAGCTCCCTCTTCAGCGGAGCGCTCTAGTGAAGGAGCAGGTGTGCTGTCTGGAGACCATCCCTGTAAGTGGCACCAGGGAACAATCCCACAGTTGGGTATCTTTATTACTAAATATAACCTGGCTTTTTTCCTCTGCTATTGTTTAATGCCAGCTGAGCTTTATTTAAAAAAGATGTGTGTTTGGGCAGGAACTATGTAGGGCTGATGAAATAGACACCTAAAATAGCAGTGGCCAAAAGAAAAAATTAAAATCTATTTATCTCTTACATAAAAGTCCAGGCTGGCCTGGTGGCTCACGGCTATGACTCTTAGGAGAGTGCAGACTCCCACCTGGTGCTTCTCCATGTCTACAGCGCCACTCTAGCAGAGACAGGGCTTTGGCCAGCAGGAAGCAGTAAGGGGCAGAGGAGAGAGGGTATGCCCCTTCCTGCTGAGAGGGTCATGGAGACCATATGCCACTTTGACTCACCTTCTATTGGCTAAAAGGTTAACTGCACAGCCATGCCTTGCAGCAAGGGAGGCTGGGGAGCAAGTCATAAGTCCACTTAAATATTGAGTATTTTGTTACTTTGAGAGAGAAAAGGATGGATGGAAGGGGGCAACCCAATGGGAGACGCAATGCCAGGAATGCAGTTCATGCCCTGCGGGAATAGCGTGCTCTTAAGTTGGGCTTGACTTTAAAGACTCAGGCACTGTAGTTCAGGGCCTCTGGGAGACAGTACTGGTCACCAAATTCTACTTTCCTCTAATCATGCCCTGCTCCTTACAATCAACTTGCTTTGATCAGTGAAATATGGGCAGAAGTAATAGAGGTAACTTTCAGACAGAATGTGTCACGCTAGCATGGGGTTACAGGGTCTCTCTTCCCTCCATCACAAAACCAGGGAGGGAATTCAAGAATGTTCTAGACAGACTGCTCCAGCAATCCTAGAGCTATGGATGAGCTAAGCTGAACTACACAGATCCAACATGGGCATCAGCAAGAATGAGAAATAAACTGCGATATTGTTCCAAGGCTCTGAAGTTGCCTGGCCATTGATCTAGGACCACAGAATGCCCTAACCTAACCTGACAGATACAGCGCTCCTCCCCAGCTGATGGCAATTTGGGAGGTGGAGCCTTGCTGAAGGAGGTGTGTTGCTGGAGGAAGGCTTAGGTGTGTTACAGCCAGCTCCCCTTTGCTAGAGCTTGGCTGACTCTCTTGCTGCTGTTTTCCAACTGCTGTGGCAGAAGTGATGTCCAGTCTCTGCTCGTGTCATGCTTTCCCCTGCCATCATGAGGCTTCCCCTTGAAACTGTAAGCCTAAAAAAAAACTTACCTCCTATCAACTGCTTCTGATCGGGTGCTGTGTCCCAACAATGCAAAGGTAACTACAACAGTCCTTTAAGTTGTTATCTCTGGTATTTGTGTGTTGTTGTGCATGTGTGTGTTCATATGTGTGAGTGAACATGTGTGTGTGTGAGTAAACTTCAGGAACCATGAACATCAAGGGCTCCTCATTTCAAGTTGTCCTCTGATCTTTTCCAACATGTCTGAATGCTCCTTATGCCTCATGCTATGAAGATTCATTTCCTGGGGTTAGGAGGAGCAGAGAGGCATCTTATCTTTCCATGAGACACACAGATTTCTTCTTGTGCCATAACATCAACCTTAAAATTGTAATAGTATACCAAAAATCACATATGTACTTGCTGCAGTTACCTTCATTGGACAGACACATGACCACAGCAGTTTTGGGGAGGAAAGGGTTTATTTCAGGCTTACAGATTCCAGGGGAAGTTTTATCATGGCAGAAGCTGGCTCACTCCAGCCTGCATCAGAGGAGAGACAGAGAGAGAAGCAAACACCAACAACCAGCAAGTACAAACAGCAAGAGCTCATACTGCTCTGAACACACCTTAGGGCTGGCCTACAAGGTTCACGCCCCAATGACACCTCTCCCCCAGCAGGGCCTCACCCCCTGGAGACTCAAATTGCAAACTCAATCTTAATCAAAAACAGTTGAATCTATGAGCCATACAAACCACCACAGTACTAGAAATAAATCTTGGCAAAATATTAACAATATTTATGCCTATGCAATGAGATTATGAGCAATTTTCATTTCCTCCTTAAGGTACAAATGTAACCCTTTAATAACAAAGTACAAAAGTCCCCAGAGAAGTCAAATTTTTCCAACCCTAAGGGATGACCTCTTTCACTTGCTTTCAGGCCTAGAGAAGTTCTTTCCCAGCACAAAATATCATGTATTATTATTAGGGACTAGTTTTCAGATAGAGAGGCAAGAGCCAGGAATAAGAAGAAGGGGGTTTTGCCTGAGTTTAAAGCTGAAACCATTTATCCAATTTTCAGTTCCCAGAAACAATCTTCCAATTGGCTTAAAATTTTGTCAGAGGATGGCTGATACTGATAAGGTTGGACAGAAAATAAAATCCCAGCGATTTTCACCCAGCAGTGGTGAGAAAAATGTTGAAGAGCCTAGTGTCATCGTGTGTGCCTTGTCATACAGATATCAAGGAACCCTGGAGCCCAAGAGGGAGAAGCCAGCTTGGCCAGCGTGCCCAGACTTGAACTTAAAAAAAAAAAAAACTAGAGAAGAGAATTTTCATTTCTGAGAACTTTCTAGAAAAGATCTTTTATTATTCATAATTCTAACCATGAAAAGGCTCCCAGACTGGGATGTCACTGCCTGGTATGTTGTGTGTCAGCTGCCTTGGAAGAAAAATGAACCCTTTGACTGACTGAGTCACCAGAGGCTTGTAGAATATTCTGACCCCAGAAGAGCCAGGAAAAAGAGCACAGAAGAGGCTAAGGGCCCAGCTTGAGTCTGCCCTTGGGCTCCGCTTTGGCTGAGGCCCTCTGTTAGACAAAGAAGACTGGAATTCTATTGAGCCCTTTGTGGAAGGAACGCTTGGCTAGGTTGGCATGGTAACTACACACTGAGGGAACTTTCCAGAGGAGAAATATCTTCAGTGGTTTCAAAGAGGACCTTAGCCGGGTGTGGTGGTGCACGCCTTTAATCCCAGCACTTGGGAGGCAGAGGTAGGAGGATCACCATGAGTTCAAGGCCACCCTGAGACTACACAGTGAATCAAAGAGGACCTTGGTGTGACAGGACTGGAAGGGATGCTTGGGTTTCCTGGACCACAGACCCCACACCTTCTTCTAGGCACTGTGGAAACAAAGGAATTTATAACTAAAGAGATCGGCACCTGAAACATTAGGATTGCATTTGAGTTGTTCTGAATCTAGTGAGAAAAATAGGCCTGTGTGTGAGAAACACACGGTGATATCAGTATCATCAGGCTGAGAAATTCTATTTTCAAGACAAACAGAACCAACATTGGCCAATGACATGAATGCATTGGAGTGAATGTCTTGTGTCCCCAAACTTGATAGGCTCTCCAATACTATGGTATTGGGCATTTTGGCCTTTGGGAGGTGCTGTGTCATAAAGATGGAGCACTTGTGAGTAGATCAGTGTCCTTGTAAGACCTGAAGGGACCAGAGTTTGACGCCACTACCATGTGAGGACACCATGAGAAGGCACCCTCTGGAAGCCAGAAAGTAGGTTCTTACCAGATACCAAATCTTCCAGCACCTTGCTATTGGACTTTAAGTCTCCAAAACTAGGAGAAATCAATTTTTGTTGTTTAAAAACCACCCAATCTATGGCATTTGTTTATAGCAGCCCAAAACAGACATACAGAGACTTTGGACAAGATAAATGGCTAGGCATGGTACTGGCACAAAAACAGACTCATAGATCAATGAAACAGAACAGAGGACCCTGAGGCAGACCTAAACATTTACAGCCATCTGATTTTTGACAAAAAGGACAAAAATATTCAATGGAGAAAAGAAAAGACAGCCTCTTTAACAAAGGGTGCTGAGAAAACTGGATATCTATATGTAGAAGGATGAAAATAGACCCTTATCTCTCTCCATGCACAAGAATCAAGTCCAAATGGATCAAAGACTTTACTATCAGACCTGAAACTCTGAAACTGCTAGAGGAAAAAGTAGGGGAAACACTTCAACATATCGGCCTAGGCAATGACTTTCTGAACATCACCCCAGTCGCTCAGGAAGTAAAACCAGTAATCAACAATTGGGACCTCACAAAATTAAGAAGCTTTTGTACAGCAAAAGACACTGTGAATAGAGCAAAGAGGCAACCTACCCAGTGGGAGAAAACTTTTGCTGGTTATATGTCTGACTGATGATTAATATCCAGGATTTACAAAGAACTGAAAAAGCTAAATAAGAAAAAATAAAAATAAGAAAAAAGGTGTTTGCTTAGAAAAAAAAAATCAAACAACCCAATCAAAAAATGGGACTATAGAACTGAATAGAGTTCCCAAAAGAAGAAATACAGATGGCCTATAAACATCTGAAAACGTGTTCTACCTCCTTAGCAATCAGGAAAATGAAAATTAAAGCTACTGTGAGATTCCATTTCTCTCCTGTCAGGATGGCTACCATCAAGAAAACAAATGACAATAAATGCTAGCAAGGATGTGGAAAAAATAGGAACCCTTCTACACTGCTGATGGGAATGTCAGCTGGTACAGCCATCGTGGAAAGCAGTGTGAAGGTTCCTGAGACAGCTGAAAATAGATTTACCATATGATCCAGCTATACCATTCCTTGGCATATACCCTAAAGACTCTAGCCACTACCTAGAGATTCTTGCTCATCCATGTTTACTGCTGCTCTATTCACAATAGGTAGGAAATGGAACCAGCCTAGATGTCCCTCAACTGATGAGTGGATAATGGAGATGTGGTACGTTTATACAATGGAGTTCTATTCAGTGGTAAAAAAAATTAAATTATGAAATCTGCAGGGAAATAGATGGATCTGGAAATAATTTTACTAAGTGAGGTAACTCAGGCCCAGAAAGCCAAAGCCACATGTCCTCTCTCATATGTGGATCCTAGATACAAATGTTTAGACTTGTATATGAGTTGAAGTAAAAGTCAGTAGTAGAGACCAGAAAGTTAGACAAGGGCAGAGCCAGGCCTGGTGGTGCACGCCTTTAAGTCCCAGTACTTGGGAGGAAGAGAGGTAGGACTGCCATGAGTTCGAGGCCTCCCTGAGACTACATAGCAAATTCCAGGTCAGCCTGAGCTATAGTGAGATCCTGCCTCAAAAGAACAAATAAAGAAAAAAGAAAGGTAGACAGGGGCTATAAGGGAGGGAGAAGAGGGGAGATTTATGGGGAGGGTATTGTATATATGTAAGTAAATGAACAGATTACTTCAGGTGCAGTGGCCTAAGTGGGATCGGGGGAATGGATTGAGTAAAGGAGGGGTGGGAGGAGAGTTAGTCAAAATTTAAGAGGTTTAGAAGAAGCCATATGGAAACCTACTTCTTTGTATAATTGCACACCCAGAAGTCATAGGTTGTTACTAGAAAAATTACAGTGCCAGGGATGGGATACCTTCCAGTGAGTTGTTGGCCAGGGAGGTTCCTGAGGCCCCCAAAACATTACAGGTCATTACCAAGGCTCTTGGTTGCCCATCAGAATGAGATGGTAAGACTCTATTGCTGAAGACCACATATTATTGGGCTGCAGGTCACTGAGAAATCAAGCTGGAGCTGAGCTGGAAACCCCCACCCTGTTAACCAGCTGACAGAAAGCTGGAAAAAGCTATGGCTGAATGCAGCCCTATGGGAGACAGAAGTCATCAATGGTGGTAAACAGCAGTGAACCCTGCAATCCTTAAGACTGGCCAACCAGGCCAAATGTGCCGACTGGGGCAACAGTGTCATGTCTATTGTGGGGGAAGCCACTTGCTCTCTAATTGGACTGGAGGCCTGCTCCATGGGAGGGAATACATGTCTGGTACTTAAGACTAGTCAAAAGCCTATGGTGGGGGAGGTCATGAGCCCTAGGGGAGTAATGCCTGCTGTTGTCTGGCTAAATACATATATTATGCTTACCAAACTGCCTTATAAGCACTCATTTTGAATGATCAGATCCATACAATAATACTACTTTCACTTTTGGCTAAAGAAGCTTCTCTTTTAAGGATGGTGGTGACCACTGGGATGACTCAAAAGACACCATAGTGCTGAGAAGAAATGACAGTGGAGTGTTCAGCATTGGGACATCTCTATCACACTTCCCGAGGCTCAGGGTCTATTGCGAAAAAGATGGTGAAAAATTGTAAGATCCAAAGGAAGGGTAGAATTTCTTACAATGCAAACTTCCAGACACAAAATCGCCTTGATACTCATGATTTCGCAGCGCCTGATAATACCTACACATAATGGGAGGGAGAGATGATGACACTGAAAAAAAAAAAACAGACACTAATTGAGAGATAGAAGAGAGAAGGGGGGAGGGTGGGGAAGGAATCATAATGGTTGATTATCTATAACTTATGGAAGCTATCAATAAAAAGTTGATGAAAAAAATCAATGGCTAGAGCCACACTTGGTTTCACAACCGGCAAGTGATGAGGCCAATAGTCCACAATATCATCAGGTAAAAGAAGACTTGAGTACACAAGGATGCTGGTTTCCTGCCCTCTTTGCTTCCCTTGCACACTCATGTCTGCACACGGATGCTCTTGTTTTTGTAGACACACTACACAAATGTCCAGATCAGGAAAACTACTACAAACATCGATGCCTGAAAACTTTGCTTGGTTTCTTTTTCTTTTTTTTCTTTTTTAATTACTTAGGTAAGAAAATTTGTCCAGCAATCTCTTCTCAGCCAACAGTTCTTAAAGAATTTATTGACACCTCTCTTCCATGAAGTCACTTATTGGCAGTTTATTGTCCTAGCAGGCACTCCAATCCCCACAGTGTAAGAAGCCTCATTCATGACTCACTTCTGGGAGACTTGAAAAACACTGTCCAAGTAACTGGAAGTTTTCCTTTCAAAGCACTGAAACCGAGGATGATCCAGCTGTTAAAATAGGTGCCTGTTTCAAAGTCATATGCAAATGCTAAGATTGTCTTGGGCTTCTGGAGTTTTTAGAAGGGTCATGGTAACTCTCTAGTTATATTGTTTCCGGCATCTGTAAATGGCACTTACCTGCTTGGACCTTTCATACGTAATTTTATGGCTCTGAAAATGAAACATAGAGCTAACCTCATTTCTGACTTAGTGATTCATTTGATGTGATTATTTTGAAAGTAGAACTTCAAATTCTTCATGACCCCATGAATGTATAATTAAAACACATATAAGTTTCCACTGGAGTACTGCTTTATTTTACAAGCACACTGTCTGCTTGACAGAAGTATTCAGAACTTCTTGTGGGAGGAGAAGGTGCTGCATGTCTGTGATCCCAGATGGAAGCAGAAGGATCAAGAGTTCAAGGCCAACTCAAAAAACTAAATAATAAGAACTCGAACAGCCTAATCAAAAAATGGGCTATGGAACTAAATAGAGTTCTCAAAAGAAGAAATACAGATGGCCTATAAACATCTGAAAACGTGTTCTACCTCCTTAGCAATCAGGGAAATGCAAATTAAAACTACTCTGAGATTCCACCTCACTCCTGTCAGAATGGCTACCATCAAAAAAACATATGACAATAAATGTTGGTGAGGATGCGGAAAAATAGGAACCCTTCTACACTGCTGATGGGAATGTAAACTGGTACAGCCATTGTGGAAAGCAGTGTGGAGGTTCCTGGGACAGCTGAAAATAGATTTACCATATGACCCAGCTATACCTCTCCTTGGCATATATCCTAAGGACTCTAGTCACTACCTTAGAGATACTTGCTCTTCCATGTTTATTGCAGCTCTATTTACAATAGCTAGGAAATGGAGCCAGCCTAGATGTCCGTTAACTGATGAATGGATAATGAAGATTTGGTACATTTGTACAATGGAGTTCTATTCAGCAGTAAAGAAAAATGAAACTTTCAGGGAAATGGATGGATCTGGAAAGGATTATTCAAGTGAGGTAACTCAGGCCCAGAAAGCCAAGCACCACGTCCCCTCTCATATGTGGATCCTAGCTACAAATGTTTAGACTTATATGTGAGGTGAAGTAAAGGTCAGTAGTAGAGGCCAGAAAGCTAGACAGGGGCTGTAAGGAAGGGAGGAGAGGGGAGACTTAAGGGGAGGGTATTGTACATATATGGTATATTTATACAATGGAGTTCTATTGGCCCAGCTACACCACTCCTTGGCATATATCCTAAGGACTCTAGTGAGTAAATGAACAGATTACTAGGGATATACTGGCCTAAATGGGGTTGGGGGAAGAGATTGAGTAAGGAGGGGTGAGAGGAAGGTTAGTCAAATTTTAAGAGGTTTAGAATAAGCCATATGGAAACCTACTTCTTTGGATAATGGCTCACCCAGAAGCCATACAATGTTACTAGAAGAATTTCAGTGTCAGGGATGGAGTACCTTCCAGTGAGGTGTTGGCCAGGGAGGTTCCCAAAACATTACAGGCCATTGCCAAGGATCTTGGTTGCCACCAGAATGAGATGGTAAGACCCTATTGCTGAATACCACATATGCTTGGGCTAAAGATCACTAAGAAATCAAGCTGGAGCTGAGCTGAAAACCTTCTCCCTGTTAACAGCTGGCAGAAAGCTGGAAAAAGCTATGGCTGCATGCAGCCCTATGGGAGAGAGAAGTCATCAATGGTGGTGAACAGCAGTGAACAGCAGGGGACCCTGCAAGCCTTAAGACTGGCCAGCTGGGCCAAATGTGCTAACTGGGGCACATCTATTGTGGGGGAACACAATTGCTCTCTAATTGGACCAGAGTCCTGCTCCATGGGAGGGAATACATGCCTGGTACTGAAGACCTAGTCAAAAACCTATGGTGGGGGAGGTCATGAGCCCTAGGAGAGAAATACCTGCTGTTGTCTGGCTAAATGCATATATTTTGCCCACCAAACTGCCTTATAAGCACTTTTTATGTTCATACCCTTATAATAATGCTACTCTCACTTTTGGCTGGAGAAGCTTCTCTTTTTCAGATGGCGGTGACCACTGGGATAACTCAAACAACACCACAGTGCTGAGAAGAAATGACATTGGAGTGTTCAGCACTGGGACATCTCACACTTCCTGAGGCTCAGGGTCTATTGTGGAAGAGGTGGTGAAAGATTGTAAGAGCCAAAGGAAGGGTAAGACTGCTTACAATGCAAACTTCCAGACAGAAAATGACCTTGATATTCACAACCTCTCAGTGTCTGATAATACCTACATAAGAACTTCATAATAGAAGAAAAAGATGGTGACACTGAAACAAAATAGAGACAAATGAGAGGGGGAGACATGAGGGAGGGTGGGGAGGGAATTATAATGGTTTATGGTCTATAATTATGGAAGCTATCAATACAAAGAAAGAGTTCAAGGCCAGCCTTGGCTATATAGCAACTTGGAAGCCAGCCTGAATTACAGGACACCCTGTCTTAAACACACACATATGTGTGATTGCAAGAGAGAGAGAGGGGGAGGGAGAGAGAGATAGTAACAAGTCCTCAAGTGTGGCCATGCACCTGGCCCTCCTCTTTCATTATGATGGCATCAAGCCTCTGGGAGTCAGTTTGGCTGGAGGAGCCACCATGAGTCCTGGACTAGGAACATCCAAGTGTGACATTAAGTGTGACTTTATCACCAGAAAGCACACCATCTCTGCTGTGGACAGTGCTTCTGTGACAGGTGCTGTACTAGAAGGTGCTTTTCTGTCATGTGCTTAGTGGGCCTCATGTAGCACTGTGCCCAGGGCACCCAGGTGTCCACCGGGAGGATGAGTTTTACAACGACCACCCCAAGGTGCTCCTACATGGAGCCACTTCCCTTACAACTTTTGGAAACTCAAAGAAACCCAACTATGGCTTGTCGTCTTTCTAACAACGAGAGATACTTGATTCGGAATGGGGAAAGCCACCATGAAGTCAAGATAGCACATGCTGGCAGTGTGCAGATTGGCACCCTGGAGTCATAGGCATGTCCCTGCAGTGCACAGTGCCAGGGGTGGAGGGCATGACCCAGCTGAAGCTGGTGCTGGAGAGGATGGTAATGGCAGCCTCCATGAAGCCTGAGAGGCCAGCACATGAGCTGAGCTCAGAGCACGCTGCTGGCCCTGCCTGAGCACGGGTCCTGCAGGCCAAAACTCGAGATCCTGGAAGCCAAGTATGGCCTAGTGTGATACGAGACAGCTCCTCCACACTTTCCACAGTCTCGTGCTCTGGTGTGTGCATTACCTGCTTGGTAGTGTTATCTGGTTAGGACCTCCTGGGCTATAGGACTGCTGTAGTGGAAACCTGCTCGGTGTTCTTCTGAGGTCCAGGTGCAATGGAGGGCTCTGGCCTGCGTGCTCATTTCATTAGTTCTCCCACAGAAACACACTAGAGGCTCTCCACTCAGACCTCTCTTCTTGCACTGACCCCTGCCTGTCCTCAGTGGTCAGTGGATAGCATCCACTTGTTTATAGACTGTCCATCCACACCGCTGCTAATCTGTGAGCAATGAACAATTCTTTGATACTTCAGCCAGGAGAAGGCACAGGATTTGTTTTTCCCACTTTTCACTTACTATTTCTCCTTATTAAAGTGACTATAGAGCAATTTGTATTAAAGTATATGATTAAAACAACTTAAAATTTGTCATTGGGCTAGGGGAGATTGCTCAGTGGTTAAAGGCACTTGCTTGCAAAACCTGATGGCCCAGGTTCAATTCCCCAGTACCCACATTGAGCCAGATGCACAATGGCAGGAGACCCTGGCATGCCCATTTTCACTCTCTAGCTCTCTCAATAAATAAATCAATAATAATATAAAAAAGCGTCATTCACTAGGATTCTGTGTCAATGACAGGGTAGGATGGTGTGCTGTGTCTAGAGGGCAGTCATGTGCCTCCGCATGGCATCTCTATCAGTCATGGTGGGCCACCATTACACTATAGCACCAGGTAACTGGCAGCGTCTCAGCTCTAAGTACCCTCCATGGTGTTCCCCCAGTGATGAGGGCACATTTCCCATAGCGGGCCCCTGTCCTGAAGCGGCACATGACTGTATTTTCCTTGCTTTAAAAGGAAAGCACATGGGCTTCCTGAGAATTTAGACTCAGAGCCAACTTTTCCAGCCTTGTCGCCTGCCTGCTACACCAGACTGTCTGAAGCAGAGACGTGAGAAGAGAAGAAACAGAGCGTTCTCAGGTCGGCTTCCTGGTACCTTTCCCTCCCCTGAGAGGGGTAACAGGACCCACACATGCATCTAGATCAAACTCACTCTGGGGCTGGAGGTATAGCTCAGTGGTAAAGTGTGGGCCTAGCATGTACACACCCTTGGATTCAATCCATCACACACATACACACTCCCTCTAAAGAGTTCCATTGTGAAAAACTGTTTGTCAAGCTAGGTATACCCACAGAAGCCTCAAGGAAATTCTGCTCTGCTAATTTCTTAACAACTAATTCCTCACCAGAAAGACTCTGTTTTAAATGTTTTTAAATTTTATTTATTTGTTTTTCAAGGAAAGAGAGAGAAGAGAGAGATTGGCATACCATCTGCATCTGCAAACAGAACTCCAGATGCATACACTACTCTGTGCATCTGACTTTATGTGAGTACTGGGGGATCGAACTTGGATAAGCAGACTTTGTAAGCAAGTGCCCCTAACTGCTGAGTCGTCTCCCCAGCTCCAGAAAGACTCTTTATAACAACAAGAAGCAACCTGAGGAAAACCCCATGCCCTGTCCCTGCCCCACAGAATAAGGAGATAAATAAACTTCTATGGCCCGTTATGTCTCAAAGATGCCTCGTTTTCACACCGTTTTAAACTAAATAAAATAGATGATTGTGTGCCAGGCGTGGTGGCACATGCCTTTAATCCCAGCACTCGGGAGGCAGAGGTAGGAGGATCGCCATGAGTTTAAGGCCACCCTGAGACTACATAGTGAATTCCAGGTCAGCCTGGGCTAGAGTGAGACCCTACCTCAAAAAAAACAAAAAATAAAATAGATGATTGTGTTGGTTTGAATCAGATGTCCCCCATAAAAGCATGAGTTCTGAATGCTAGGTCCCCAGCTGTTGACAGTTTGGGAAGGGGGGTCCTGCTGGAGGAGGTGTGTTGTTGGGGGTGGTGTGTTGGTGGAGGCTTATGGGTGTTATACCCAGCTTCGCATTGATTCCACCTGATGTTGGCCAGGAGGTGATGTCCAGCCTCTGCTCATGCCACATTGTCCCTGCCATCATGGGGCTTCCCCTCAAGTCTGTAAACCAAAATAAACCCTTTCCTCCCACAAGCTGCTTTTGATTGGGTGCTTTGTCTCAGCAATGCGAAAACAGTTACAACAGCGAGCTTGGGTACAAAAAATACATTATTACATTTTGACTGAGAAGAATAAAATCAGCCCACAAGTATACTTTCTTCACTAGAATTATGCCAAAAATAAAAACAGAACTTTCTACCACTGCAGCATAGCAAAATGTCTCTCTGCCTCTCAACTGTGAAATAGTCATGTTAGCTGGTGTTGTGAGCCTGCCACGTGACAGGCACTTAAATGCTGGGCATTTAAGGAGGAGTGTTACTACCTCTGCCCTCCTGGAGCTCGCTGTGCTATTCGAGGGCTGTGATGTGCAGAGGCAGCAGAGACCCAGAGGGAGGGAGGCCAATTGGTTTGGTAATACTTCAAAACACTTCAGCGTCAGCTGAGTCCTAACAAATGAGCGAACTATCTGTGAGTCTATTCCCTGAGGCAGCAAAGTATTGAATAACAAAGCTGGGAACCTAGACACAGACACAGACCTACACGAACGAGGCCAGCTGATGATAGCCAAGGTGCAAAAGCAACTCAATGGTGCTGGAGGCAGTGATTGCTGTTACAGCAGCAAACACCAGCATGGTCTTACCCCTCGTGTAAAGAAAAAATACACACATGATGAAGTTAACGAAAGAGGGCTGAGGATACAACCCAGTGGTAGAGCACTTACCTAGCATGCATAGGCCATAGGTTCAACCTCCAGAACCAAAAAAAAGGGGGGGGGGAGATGAAATTAAAAACTCATACAGAAAGCCAAAAACTTTTGGAAAAGGGGCAGTGATAGGATAGATAGATTGCTCTACAAGATGTCAAAATATATCAGAGTTGCCACCTTTTTTATTCACGTGTTCATTCATTTAGGTTTTGTTGAGGCCAAGTTTAACTCTTAGCTCAGGTTGGCTTTGAACTCATGGCGATCATTCTCCCTTAGCTTCTTGAATGCTGGGATTACAGTCATGAGCCACCATGCCAGAAAGTTACCATAAACTTAAATTTTATTTATTTATTTATTTATTTATTTATTTATTTATTTATTTGCAAGGAGAGAGAGAGAGAGAGAGAGAGAGAGAGAGAGAGAGAGAGAGAATGAGCACGCCAGGGCCTCACTCCAGACACATGCACCACTTTATGCATCTGGCTTTATGTGGGTTATGGGGAATTGGACCCTAGGTCATTAGGCTTTAACAGCTGAGCCATCTCTCTAGCCCAGTCATTTTGTTTTTTTCGGAGTGGGGGAGGTTTGAAATAGGGTCTCGCTCTAGCCCAGGCTGACCTGAAACCCACTGTGTAGCCTCAGGTTGGCCTCAAACTCATGGCGATCCTACTACCTCTGCCTCCCAGGTGCAGGGATTAAAGGTGTGCGTCATGATTTTGTGCTATTACAGCACCAATAGACTGACAGAAAGTAAGACTCCAAACACAGCAGTGCACACGGTTAGTAAACAGTGGTCTAAGTGAGCAGGGAAATGGGCTATTCAGTTAAGTACAGCTGAAACCTGGATTCCATTTGGAAAAAGAACTTTAGCCCCATAATACACATCATTTTTAAAAGTCAAATCTTAATTATTTAATCATTGATCTAGCCATGAAGGTATTCACTATTCATTTCATGCTCCTATTAACTGTTTGGAAGACCACTTATTATTGCCCTATGGTGGAATTTTACTATAAAGGAAAAGAATGCATTTGAGCATTCAAACTGACTGCAGTCACCTGGCTTTTATCCCAGCAGGATGGTAAACACACTGTGTCCTTCCACCAACACCGTGAGGACAGAAATGCAGAAATGTCAAGGTCCCTGCTGCTGCTTCTGGGGTTCCAGAGGACAACACAGTGACCCTAATGTTCCCAGATGTCCCATGCAGGGGGACTGAGCTGAAATTCTGTCTCTTCACCCTAACAAGTCTTATTCAGCAGAAATGCCTTTAGCAACACAAAATGGGTTGCAGCCTGGGAAAGAGGAGGCTGGGAAAGACTTCCTGGCAGCAGGTGCCAGTGGACTGCCAAAGACAAGGGCAGCTAGTGTCTGATCTTCCAGGGGAAGCCAATGGTGCCCGACAGTGTGGACTTCCCCTCTGTCTCACAAAACCTTCAGTAAAAACTTCTCACACACACCTGAATATCTTGATTGTGTGGTTTTGAGGAAAATAGCAGAGCTGGGGGAAAGCTTTTCTTTTCTTTCCTATTCCTACCTCCTCTTTCATGGGGCAGGGCATCCATGAGCTCCACACTCTAGCTCCTAGCCAGCTGTCTCGTGGCCACTTTTTTCTTTTTCTTTTTTGGTTTTTCGAGGTAGGGTCTCACTCTGGCCCAGGCTGACCTGGAATTCACTATGTAGTCTCAGGGTGGCCTTGAACTCACGGCAATCCTCCTACCTCTGCCTCCCGGCAATCCTCCTACCTCTGCCTCCCGAGTGCTGGGATTAAAGGCATGCGCCACCACGCCCAGCTTTCAGCCACTTTATCCTCCTGTTTCCTTCCCATTGCTATAACAAAATGCCTGAGGCTAGCCACATTTTTTAATGTGCTTTGTTTCTCTTATTGTATATTTGATACAGGTTCTCTCAATGTAGGCTAACCTTGAACTCACTATGTAACCCAAACCTCAAACTTATGGTTCTCCTACCTCAGTCTTCCGATGCTGAAATTACAGATATGTACCTCCATATTTGATACATCAGCATGGTTGTGTTTATGTGTATATGTGTATATGAAGTGCATATATATATGTATATATGCATATTTATGTTTGGGTGAGACCTCATGTGGGGGGTGCACATGCATGTGTCTGAACATGTGTGTGGAAGCCCCAGGTCAACCTCAGGTTTTAACCTCAAGGTCTCTCACTGGCTCGCCAGTTAGGCTACACTGGCAAGCCAATGAGTTCTACAGATCCATCTGTCTCTGCCTTGTCAGCACTTGAATTCCAGGCAAGCAGTGATGTTCTCAGTGTTGTCATGAGGGTGCAGGGAATTCAGCTCTAGTCCTCAGTGGTTGTAAGACAGCCATTTTCCCCACTTCTTCTTGTGAGTGAGTGTGTGTGTGTGTGTGTGTGTGTGTGTGTGTGTGTGTGTGTAGACCACAACACACCTGTAGAGTTCAGAGACCAACCTCAGATGTTGGCCCTCACCTTTCAGCTTGTTTGAGGCAGGGGCTCTCATTATTCACTGCTGGGTCCCCAGGCGAGCTGGCTCACAAGCTTCTGGGAGATTCTTCTGTCTCTACCTTCCATCTTGCCATGAGCCTGCTGAAATCATAGATGTCTACTATGGTATCCAGCTTTTTACATGGGTTTTGGGGACCTGAACTCAGGTATTCATATTTGCCTGGCAAGTGCTTTTTCCACTGACCCATCTCCCACAGCCCCCACCTTTTAAATAGATTTGTTTCACACATCACAGGATTGGGGTTCCACAAGCATGTACCAGCTCTGGTGAGGGGGCCTCTGGAAGGGACCACGTGCAAAAGAGCTCCACAGTGAGAAACCGGGGGATTCAGGAGTCAGGCTCACTCTTAGGATAACATATTCTTATGGGAACTACCTCATTCCCTGGGGTTGATCTTCTCCAAGGGTGATGCCTCCAAACACCTAATGGCTTCCTAGAAGACCCCTCCTCTTACAGACCTGTTCCAACCAGAAGGCTCACTCTGCATGCTGCGTGAAGGAAGCCACCCAGTCAAGAGGCAACAGGGTGGTGGAGAAAGGACTTGATGTTATGGTGAGCTAGTTGGAAAACAGCAGACATTCTCTGTCTGAAAGAGTCACCTCAACAGGATGCTGAGACAAGGCCAATTCGTCTAAGGAGACAGCCATCAGGTTGGTGAGCATCTTCCCACAACTGGAGGTGCATCCTAATGGCTTAGCCACCTGACGTTTCCCACCGTCATTGTGTTCTTGTTCTTGTCACTGACTGGTTTGCTCTGCAAACTACAGTCCTAGTGGAGGGGGAGACACTGTGTTCTACGAGGCTAAATGACTGACAGAATTTCAAGACGGTGGAAAGTTGGAAAATTGCAAATCCATAGCAAATTCTCTTGGACCATTTTCAGTCCTTTTGAAAGCCATTCATTGTCTCCCCTGTGTTTGACCTAGCATCCTTGTGTTCCATCAAAGCTTTTAAAATGTATTCTTGGGCTGGAGATGGCTCAGCAGTTAAGGCGCTTACCTGCAGAGCCTAATGACCCAAGTTCAATTCCGCAGTACCATGTAAAACCAGATGCACAGTGGCACATGCATCTGGAGTTTATTTGCAATGTTTGAAGTCTCTGATGTACCCATTATTATCTCTCTCTCCCTCTCTGTCTGTCTCCTATCTCTCTCTGCTTACAAATAAATAAATAATACTTAAAATGTATTCTTAGCAAGCCAAGAATGTCATCTGAAACAGAGCAGCTTTTTCCCCTCTTTGTTATAAACCCATACTTGATGTTCCCGCCAATACATCTGAACAGATGTCTTGACTTATGACTTTCCTTGTTATATAATAAGAAAATCTCATGGAAACACTACCACAGTAGAATGTGACTTTCGATACACCTCTATCCATGCTCCCGGACCATCGTCACTCATATTCTGCTCAAGAATAAACAACATCTTAGTGTGTGGGCTATGCTTTGTGACAACACTCTCCACAGGCTAAAAGGGGTGCCTTCCCAGAGGACCCCTTGCCGATCAAATGCAGGACAATGAGAGAACACATAGTTCACCTGGTTTTTGTGGGGGATAAGGGTAAAGTGAGGGCACATGGGAAGTCAGGTGTGGCCTCAATGCCTGTCTTTAATTCTGACCCCCTTTTCACCACACTGGGGGCCAGACCTCAAGCACGTGAACTTTTGGGGAATGAACCAAAATCCCAGCCATAGGAGTCACACCCTCTCTCACCTGTTCACCTCTTAGGATGAGCAATTGGACCAACCTAGCTCAGTGCCCGGTCCCCAAGCTTGTCTTTTAGATATAACCAGGTCTGTCTGGGACCATGCTATTTGGGTCTTGACTTCTCACCATAGTTTTACAAGCCTCTGTCTAATTCTGTTGGGCTTTCTGGGCTCCTGAGGCACATTCTCTTTCTCTTTGGTCTTATTCACTTGGTTTATGAGTTACAGAGCAAGAGGGTGTGAATTCCTGAACCTCTCACACCATAACAAGAGGTCCCATATTGACAGAGGAAGCCTCGACATTCACCCATGTGCACAGTACACAGACGGCTTCTTTCCAGAACATGGGTCTGAGGAAGCCACCTTCCTTCCGTCTGAATGCCCTGGTCCAGGCCTGGATCTGAGTCCTCCCCAGAGCTCTCACAGACTCTTTGTCTCAGTAACAGGCCTTCAGAATGTCAAGGGCAGCAGCCGGGTCTGTGCACAGCCCAGCCAGAGCAGAGAAGGTGAGGACTGAAGGGAAGGAGCAGAGTGCCTTTCTCAGAGACTTCCCCCACAAACATGTGCTGCTTTGGCTCAGAAAACCCTTTTTTATAAGAAGAAAAAAGAGATGAGTTGCTTTTTGACCAAACAAAGTCAGTCAGTCAAGGGTGATGGCTGGCTGTAGACCAGAAATGATGGGAAGCAGTCCAATAAGAACAAACACAAGGCCTTTTCCCAGTAACCCCAGCCAATGCCAGTGACTTACCCTGTCCTGGCGCTCTGCATCACTGGGCCAGGGAGCCCCCTCTCGTCTCCTCGCTCACCCCATTGTACACATGACAAACTGCCTTACATGGTCACATCCCGGGGCAGGCGAGATGGCTCCGTGGAAGCGCTTGCCATGTAAGAACAAGGCCCTGAGTTTGGATCCCCAGCACCTGCATAAGAGGTAGATAGTCAAAGCTGACGTCATACATGTAATCCCAGCACCCAGGAAGCAGAGACAGGACCCCTGGGGCCAGCAGGCTGCCTAGACTAGCTGAGTTAGTGGGCCCTGGGTTCATAAGAGCCCCAACCTTGGTAAATAAGCTGGAAAGTGATGGAGGAAGATACCCAACGGTACCCTCTGCCCCCCACACACACATGCACATGCATTTGCACACATGTGCACCCAAACCTATACACACATGCATGAGTAACACACACAAATGTGACATATCTAACCCACATAGTATGCAGTAGCCCTACTCAGACCAGAACCCCAAGCTCCTGAGTCCTTGGTCATCCCATGGCTCAAGATTTATTTATTCATGACTCTAGGCACCATCTCCCTTGTAGGGGACAAATTCCTTCATGCAGAGAGAGAGAGCTGATGTTCTACAGAAAGAGAGGGACCAACATCTGGAAAGAAGTGTGCAGGGTTTCTGTCACTGGGATAGGGACACTACTAGTTGAAAGCCCTGGGGTTGTGGTGGGGGAAGCTCCTTATCCTCTGTTTCACAGATGAGGAGGGGGCTGAGTGTGGGGGTCCTCGATGTGGGGCCTCAGGGTCTCAGTATGGGGTGCAGCTGGTTACTCCTCATTTACGGGATTGCAGGTGAGGAAAGACACTACATGGTAATAGAACTTCCCAAAAGGCCCTGCTGACAAGATTTGTGTTTCGATTATGTGTAAGCCCTCATCAGCCATGTTCGTAAGGACGAAGAAAGAGGAAATGTGGCAATTCTAGCCTCAACAGGGAGGGGGAATACACTGACTTTCTGGTCAGCACTCCAAAATTCTAGCCACCACTCTTTTCATTTGGGGCGGGAGAGACGGCCCAGCAGGTAAAGGCACTTGCTTGCAAAGCCTGACATCCTGAGTTTGATTCCCCAGTACTCACATAAAGACAGATATATAAAGTGGTGTATACATCTGGAGTTCATTTGCAGTGGCAGGAGGCCCTGGAGTGCCCATTCAGTCTCTCTCTCTCTCTCTCTCTCTCTCTCTCTCTCTCTCTCTCTCTCTCTCTCTCTCTCTCTCCCTCCCTCCCTCCCTCCCTCCCTCCTTGAAAATAAATAAATAAAAATATTGAAAATATACTTTTATTTGTTTGTTTGCATGGGGAAAGAAAGAATATAATATGGGCTGGTGAACTGCAGACACATGGGCCACATTGTGCATCTGGCTTTATGTGGGTATTGGGGAATGAAACTCCAAACCAGCACGCTTTGCAAGTAAGTGCCTTTAACCACTGAGCCATCTCCCTAGCCCACATCACTACTCTTAATGTGGCAATTTCTGAGGAGTTGGTTTTCATGGAAACTTGTCAAACACTGTGAGTGGAATTAAAAACGAGATCCAGCAGATAGCTGCCTCCTACAGAAAGGACCAGGGCAGAAATGGAACCCCTTCTTCTGACTCCAGGTTCAATCTTCTTGCCTTTGCATTATGCCCAGTTCACCAGACAGCCAACAGTATGTGTCTCACCAGCCTCCGACACTAAGACTTAGTTGAACCCTAAAGCTTGCCACAATGTTTTTTCCCCCAAATGGAAACATACATGTTGGGTTGTTCCATTTATAAAGTTCATGCTCATGTTTATTATGGCACTGTTCTGTTCGCCATAACTAAGCTGTGAAATCGGCCTCTACACCTGCCGACAGATGAATGAGTGAAGAGAACACACACAGCAGAGCAACATTCAACTGCAAAGAATGCAGTCATGTCATTTGCTGGAAAATGGAAAGCCGGAAAGCAGGCATCATGCTGAACAGAGTAAGCCAGACACAGAAGAGCAAATACTGCATGTGTCTTTCTCATATGTGGAATCTATATTATTCTTCAAAGATGACCTGAAAGCAATAGAAGAACTACTATGGATGGAGTGCTATTCAGTAGGAAAGAAACAGGAAATTATGAAATTTGCAGGGAAATGAATGGATCTGGAAAGGATCATACTAAGTGAGGTAACTCAGGCCCAGAAAGTCAAACACCACATGTTCTCCCTCATATATTGGCACAGCCAGTAGCCATAGGTTGTTACTAGAAAAACTTCAGTGCCAGCGATGGGATACTTTCCAGTGAGTTGTTAGCCAGGGAGGTTCCTGAGGCCCCCAAAACATTACAGGCATTGCTAAGGCTCTTGGGTGTCCACCAGAATGACATGGTAAGACCCTATTGCTAAATCCCACATATGCTTGGGCTGCAGGTCACTGAGAAATCAAGCTGGAGCTGAGCTGGAAACCTCCTCCCTGTTAACCAGCTGACAGAAAGCTGGAAAAGGCTATGGCTGCATGCAGTCCTATGGGAGAGAGAAGTCATCAATGGTGGTAAACAGCAGGGGACCTTGCAAGCCTTAAGACTGGCCAGCCAGGCCAAAGGGGCCAACTAAGACAATAGTGGCACATCTATTGTGGGGGAAACCAATTTCTCTCTAATTGGACTGGAGGCCTACTCCACGGGAGGGAATACATGCCTGGTACTGAAGACTTAGTCAAAAGCCTATGGTGGGAGAGGTCATGAGCTCGAGCACCTGCTGTTGTCTGGATAAATGTATATATTATGCCCACCAAACTGTGTTACAAGCACTTTTTTAAAAAAATATACAGTTTTTAAAAATATTTTATTTATTTATTTGAGAGAGTGTGAGAGAGACAGATAGAGAATGGGCGCACCAGGGCCTCCAGCCACTGCAAACGAACTCCAGACACATGTGCCACCTTGTGCATCTGGCTTTACATAGGCACTGGGGAATGGAACTCAGGTTATTCTGCTTTGCAGTCAAACGCCTTTACTGCTAAGCCATCTATCTCTCTAGACCACAAGCACTATTTTAAAAAAAAATAAGCACACCCATATAATAATGCTACTCTCACTTTTGGCTAGAGAAGCTTCTATTTTTCAGATGGTGGTGACCACTGGGATAACACAAAAGACACCACAGTGCTGAGAAGAAATGACAGTGGAGTGTTCAGCACTGGGACATCTCTATCACACTTCCCGAGGCTCAGGGTCTATTGTGGAAGAGGTGGAGGAAAGATTGTAAGAGCCAAAGGAAGGGTAGGACTGCTTACAACACAAACTTCCAGGCACAAAACAGCCTTGATATTCATGATTCTGCAGTGCCTGATAATACCTACACACAATGGGAGGAAAAGATGATGACACCAAAACAAAACAGACGCTAACTGAGAGAGGTAAGAGATATGAGGGAGGGTGGGGAGAGAATCATAATGGTTTATGGTCTATAATTATGGAAACTATCAATAAAAGTTAAAAAGGGGAGAGAGAGGGAGGGAAGAAAGAGGGCAAGAGAGTTGGGAACACTGTATATATGTTATGAAATGGTACAGTGAAATCCATGAATATGTATAATCCACATTAATAGTACTGACTTTTTAATAAAACCACCTACTTGTAAAAGAATTTTTAATAATACAGACATTCTAGACCAACCAACATTTTCTGTCCCCACAACAAAGACCTGGAGATAACTTAGTTATGTTTGTAGACACATAGCTGTGACCAACATGCTCAGAGCTTTGATCTACTGGGATCCAAGCCAGGTCACCCTGAAACTGTGATTCAACAGCCCCAAGACTCGGAGTCCACATTGGGGTTCCTGGTCTTGTGTCTCTCTCCTGGCCACAGTAGTTTCTCAGAGCTCTCCAGAGATGCCTGCCCCCAGAGGCAGCTTTCTCTAACTCCCTAGGCTCCCAGAGGGGCCTCATTTGTCCTAGGGTGGCGGGACAGATGTGTGCCTGGTCTTATTGCTGTCCCCAATGGCCTGGCAGACCCTTTAGGCAGCCTCCCTCCTCTCACCACCACCACCAACCACCTCAGTTCAGGAAGGAGGAGGAAAGGCTGGAAGGAGATTCCTCCATGGCTGTCAGCACAGCTTTTCATCTGCACAGAAAATGCCTGGAGAAAGTGATGCTTCTGCTCCTCTTCTCTCTGTGCACACCCACCCTTCCTTCCTCTCTTCCTTTCTGGCCCACTCCCTCTCCTCATGCTGGCTAGCCTCGAGTCCTGGCACAATCACGTGTGTGTGACATGTGTGGTGTATGCAAGTGTGTATACAGATGCATGCACGCCTTGGGGTGCATGAGGGCCAGAGGAGAACACTGGGTGCCCCTCCATTGTTCAGACAGAGTGACTTCTCTGAACCCTGAGTTTATAAGCCCCAGCGAGTCTCCCAACTCATGTGGTCACACCCAGCTATTAACATAGGTGCTGGAGAATCCCACTCACAGGGTCTCAAACAGCATCCTGCCATTTCCTTCTGGAAACTAACGTGGTCCCCTCACCCAAAACCCCTAATACTAGGGTTTAGGAAGCTCAGAGTGGAAGTGTGACCTTTAACCTCTCAGCCTCCAAATGCAATGTCTACCCATCTTTTCTCAAACCCAAATAAGACCGGTCCCTCCTTTTATGACTTGTCAGCATCTGGAAAGATGAGATAGTTAACTGGATCTAGAAACCTGGCATTTGAGGCAGCCCTAAAAGTTACCCCCTCAAAACCATTCTCTCTTTTTGTTCCAGTGTGTTTACTGAAGGTATAAAATAACTTTACCACCTCTCATATTGGTCCCACACTAGAAACCTTTTATTGAACTTTAAAAGCAACTATAAACGGGTTATTTTTACTAGAACTCTTAACACTAACCCCTTCTGCCACGCTTTCAGTGTGGTTTAAAAAAAATTGGAGGAAATACTTTTTCTTGGTCAGCATTGCATATCAAACTTAAAATAGCCCAAGAACTTAGACTATCTGCAAGGGAGCTATCCACAGTGAAGGGCAGAGGGGTCCTTATCCATCTCTGCTCTAGCTGGATGCCCCTCCAAACACCAGCACATCACTGCCCAAAGTACACTCTCCTTTCTCCTTTAATCAACACACATTTTAAAAAATTCAAAATTGGTGTCTTCATATATTTGGATTTACCTGTTTCCTTCTAACTCAGCATACCTTTCCACCTGGGTGGAAACACAAATCATTTTATTTCGGAGGACTGAAGAGCCACTGTAAATTTCCTGAGAGCTGTCCTGTTGGCAGGTTGGTGGCACCCAGATCTCCTCTGGGTGGTGCTGGAACATCTGATCTTGACACAGTGCACTTCTGCATTTCACAGTGTGTATGGGTCTCCCCTAAGTCCAAGAGGTCTAAGAGCAAGGGGTCCTACGGGCCTCTCTGAATAGGAGAGAGGGAAGTGGGGTGTTCAATTACCCAACCTATCAGACCACAGCTGACAGTTTATGCTAAAGAAGGGATTCCTGAGGAACCTGTAAGCATTTATGGTAGAAGAGAGCTCAGAGTGAGGGCTAGCCCTGCCGGAAAGACCAACCATATCTTGTATCGCTGTGCATTCCTTCAAGAGCACACGGACACACACACAGGAATTCACTAAGCTGTATCCCTGATTCCTTGCTTCCTGGGAGGTAATGTTCAAATCTAGAGTGCCAGAAGTGACTTTGTACTTCACAGTGGACCCCTCAGACCATAACTGACAGTTTATACTAACAAGGAGCTAAGCAGTTCTCGCCTTCCTTTCTCCTCTTTCCCACAGACATCATGGAGATGGTGTCCAGCATGACCACCAGCTCCCAAGTTAGGCATTGACGGCCTGTGAAGAGGGGTGGAGGAAGGAAGGTTCCAAGCCCTTTGTGTGGTCAGTGGTGTTTCCTCCATGGCCTTCCCTTCACTGACAGGGACAGGTCCATGGGAGGTATGCAATTTCTAGCTGAAAGCTTGTCTCTCTGAGGTTAGTGCAGGCTGCCAATTTTTCATTCTTATCCTGCTCTCACCCCCTTAGAGCCTTTCCCAAGTGAGGCTGGAATTCCCAGGATTCTTTAGTAAAATACTTTCCCAGACTCCCCATTTAATGGCCATTTTTATCTTGACAGCAGGCTGGCCTTTGTCTCTAGGGCTGGACAGTGTCAGAGCTGGATCTCACTACAGTGTGAGAGCTGCCCTTTGCACAGGTCCCCAGAAAAGAGGGGGAGGGGCGGATGGATGGGCCACCCACCCCCTCCAACATCACACAAGGTACTTCCACACCCCCAGGGAGATCCTTACAAGCCGGTTGCTCCCCCTGCCTTTGATTCGTGGCAGCTTAAAAGGCAGCCTGATGTCTGATTGGTCCCAAACCCTCCCAATTGCTTCTCCCTGGAAGCACCCACCCATTCAGTTACCTCAATTCCCAAATCACCCAACACTCACTGCTTAGGTTCCTAAAAATCAGTTTTCTTGGAGAATGTAGAAAAAATGGAATTTTCAAAAATAGCATTTGATACATATATTATGCCCACCAAGCTAACCTGTAAGCACTTTTTAAATGTTTGGACCCATATATTAATGCTACTCACACTTTTGATTAGAGAAGCTTCTCTTTTCAGATGGCAGTGACCACTGGATGACTCAAAAGTCACCATAGTGCTGAGAAGAAGTGGAGTGTTCAGCACTGGGACATCTCTGTCACACCTGCCAAGGCTCAGTGTCCACTGAGGAAGAGGTGGCAAAGGAAGGGCAGGACTGCTTACAATGCTAGACAAGCAACTCTTAGCTGCTGAGTTCTCTCTCTCCAGCACCATAAGCCAGTATTTTAAAAAATATTTTATTGATTCATTTTCAAGCAGAGAGAGAAAGAGAAAGAGAGAGAACCAGGGCCACCACTTTGTTGGTCTGCCCATGTGGGTCCTGGGGAATTGAGCCCGCGGCCACTGGAGGCAAGTGCCTTAACCACTGAGCCATCTCTCCAGCCCTATAAGTCAGTATTTTTATAGCTCTGTGTGAAGATGAAATGTATAGGAAATAGTATAGAAGGGTATGTACTAAATGTTATTAATGGTAATTTGTAGGTGCTAGAGTTAAAGGTGATATTATTTTCATTACCTGTGCTTTCTGTTTTTCTATAGTAAAAGTATATTTCTTGGGTATTTTTTTTTAAGTTTTGAGACCAGGAAGCCTGATGGTTAAACAGACAACTGTGATTACACCTTAGGTAAGTATGTTTTATAGTGTATAAAGGCAAACTTAGCAATTGATCTAATCATTAATTGGCAATGGGTGGAGAACTGGTTTATTACCTCCAGCCTAACAATAATTGTCATAGTCAGCCACACACCGCTGGGATGAATCTTCAAACCAGGCACAATTTATGGGAGGAAAGGATTTATTTGTAGCTATAGATACAGGGGAAGTTCCAGAATGCAAAAAGAGGCTGCTCCCCTTTCACAGGTCCAAGCAGAGAGAGAAACCCATCACCAATACCAAACACATGGAACAGCAAACAGGCAAGAGGACCAAAGAGAATTTCTTCTCCTTTATATAGCCTTAGGGTCTTACAACCCTTCCCCAGACTTAATGGCTTCCTGAGTCTCTGGAATTTCCTTCCTGCACTGCCCACACAGGAAAGGATGTTTACTTCCAGCTTCTTTGAGCTTCTTTACATCCTGCCCCTTGCTGAGAGGCTGCCTTCTTGTGAACATCCTCAGAGACCCACCCAAGATAATTAAAAAGATCCAAGTTGACAACAAAACCTAACCATCACAATAATCATCTTTCAGAGGCTTACCGCTCTCTACCTTCAGCAAATGTTTAGGAAGGGGAAAGTTCATCAAAAACAACACATTTGTTTTCGTGTTGATTGTGCTGGGATTGCTTTCCCCAGAAATCTTGGACAGCCCTGCTCCCTGCATGGAGCAAATCACTGGACTCTACTGAACTTTCAAAGTCACTGCAAAGGCCACCTCAAAGGGCTCACCTTCATAGGTGATGTACATTGCAAATCCCTTCCCATTCCTTGCTTGATCCCAGAACTGCTGTTGCACCTGCTGAGTCTCTAGGCCTATTTCAGTCTACCGGCTAGATCTCTGCAAAGAGCTGCAAATCTTCCCTTATCACTGGAGCCCAGGGTAGAAGCAGACACCAATGGCTGAGAAAGCATTTGTTCAAGGACCTTTGACTGTGAGGTCCAGAAGAAGGGCGGTAAACTTGCTGGATGACAGGGGACAATTTATGTCTGTCATCCTTGCTTAATTATTAAGCTTTCTCTTCCAGTGTCTAGAGGGCCCTGATTTGGACAAGGAATTTGACAGTCCCACTTATGATGGGAAGAACATTGACTATGGGAGCTATTCTTTTTAGGGACTGTCCCCCTGCCCCTTGCCTCTGTGTCTTGGCTCATGCTAATCTTTTCTGTATTTAGTGACCGTTTATTATTTTTATCCTGAAAGAATTCTGCCCCTCTAGCTTCTATCCAGGGCTTTTCAGACTATTGTCTGTGTGTGTCTTGAAGATGTGTTCCATTGTTTATCACAAACGGTTCCATCCAAATACTTATTTCAACAAGCTGGGTGGGTTGTACACACCTTTAATCCCATCGCTCTGGAGACAGAAGTAAAAGGATTGCTGTGAGTTCAAGGCCAGTCTGGGACTACAGAATGAGATCTAGGTCAGCCTGAGCTAGAGGGAGACCCTCCCTCGAGGGGAAAAAAAATAAATGCTTATTTCAGAGCAAGAAAAAAACAAATGTGAATGAGACTTATGCTTACCACGAAAAGAAGAAATGGGCTCGAAGCAAAGTGTCCTCATTCATGGACTGTCCCCTATTCCCCTCCCCCTCCCAGTTCTCCAGCAGCCACATCAGAGCTGGATTCTCCTAGGTTTCCCTGCAGAGAGAGCCGTTGCCTTGGAGACTGTGCCCAGCAGACTGGCATCACGGGACTCTGCAGGTCCTGCTCCATGGCTTACATCCAATGCTGACTAATTCAGTTTGGCTTGGTTATGGCTTTTGCTGGGGACACAGTGATGAAGGGGAGAGGTAGGAGAACTTGAGCAAATGAAATGATTACAGCAATCCAGTGATTTTTGTCACTGAAAACAAAACAAGCCCAGAAAAGAAATCACCGGCACATTGTGATAATTCAGATGCTGGTGACCACATATGCCATTAGACAAAGCGCTCACGTGTCCCTGTTTTAATTCTATTCAGAATTCCATGAGCCAATTCAGGAATATCTTCAAGACATGCCACCTGCCAGCCACCTACAACTGTTAATCACGCAGCAGCAGCAAGTGTGGGTGGCACTTCTATTCTAAATCTCTCCTGGCCTCCTTGCTCGAAATGGGCAGCATGTTGTCAGTGTCCACCGGAACACAGGTGCTGGGAGTGAGCCTCTAACGGCCTGATCAAGGAAGGCTTCCATTTCAAATCAATTTAGGTTGAGTGTCCTTTATCTGAAATGCTTGGGACTAGACCGGTTTCCTATTGCATTTTAGACTTTGGGATATTTGCATATGCATAAATTCCTTGGGGATGGCGACCAAAGTCTAAACACAAAATTAACTATAGTTATATATACTTTATACACAGAGATAGCAGGTAACCTATAAAATATTTATAGTCCACCAGCATTTTAACTCTGACCCATCACGTGAAGTTGAGTGTGGAATTTTCCACTGAGGGGTGTCATGTCTCAGCACACAGAAAGTTTTGGATTTTGGAGTATTTCAGAGTTCACATTTTGTGATTAGAAATACTCAACTGTCACTTACTAAAATAAACATAACTTTTCAGATTCCTTTTGGGGTGAATTTGGAAAGGAAATTTCCCAACTATTCTTAGTCCAACTCCCCATTGTACAGATGAGGAGACCAAGGCTGGGAGCTGCAAAGCAGGCCCCCAGCCCCAAGCTTCCCAGCCTGGTGAGACCTCACAGAACCGCCTTTGCCTGTGCAGAGCATAGTGTAATGCATGAGTAGAATTTAATTCATAGACATGACAATCCAATTTCAGTGACTAGAACTATGTGATATAAAATACAATCACTCCTCAGTATCCACAAGTGATGGTTTTGGGACCTCAAGTCCCTTATACAAATTGGTATTATAGCTGGGTGTGGTGGTACACATCTTTAGTCCCAGCACTCAGGAGGCAGAGGTAGGAGGATCTCGGTGAGTTCGAGGCCACCCTGAGACTACAGAGTGAATTCCAGGTTGGCCTTGGCTAGAGTGAGACCATATCTCAAGCAAACAAAAAAGGTACTATAGGGGCTGGAGTGATGGTTCTGTGGTTAAAGGTGCTTGTTTGCAAAGTCTGACTGAATTCCATTCCCCAGTATGCATGTGAAGCCAGATGCACAAAGTGGCTCATGCGTTTAGAACTCATTTGCAGTAGCAAGAGGCCCTGAAATGCCCACACACATTCTCTCTCTCTCTCTCTCTCTCTCTCTCTCTCTCTCTCTCTCGTTTCTAAGAAATAAAAAATATTTTAAAACAGGGCTGGAGAGATGGCTCAGCGGTTAAGGTACTTATCTCCAGTGCCTAAGGACCCAGGTTCAATTCCCCAGTACCCACATAGGCCAGATGCACAAGGTGGCGTCTGTGTCTGGATTTCCTCTCTCTCTCTCTCTCTCTCTCTCTCTCTCTCTCTCTCTCTCTCTCTCTCTCTCTCTCTCTCTCTCTCCCTCTCTCAATCTCTCTCTCTGCTTACAAATAAATAAATATATTTTAAAATAGTATATTTGCAATATAACCTATGCACATCCTCCCATATACTTTAAATTGCCTCTCAATTACTTTTAATTCCTAATACAATGTAAATGGTAGTTATATGGTATTACTTAGAGTAACAATGAAAAATAGTCAGGGCTGGAGAGATGTCTAGGTGGTTGAAGGCACTTGCTTGTTCAATTCCCCAGTACCCATGCAAAGCCAGATTCACAAGTAGCACATGTGTCTAGAGTTCATTTGCAGTGGCAAGAGGCCCTGGCATGCCCATACACACACCTTATCTATCTATCTCTATCTCTCAAATAAATATTTTTTTAAAAGAAAGAAAACATATAGCAGCTGGAGAGATGGCTCCGTGGTTAAGGAGCTTGCCTGAAAAGCCTAACGACCCCAGTTCAATTCCTCAGTACCCACATAAAGCCAGATGCATAGAGGTGCATGCATCTGGAGCTCATTTGCAATGGCAGGAGACCCTGGCATACATATCCTCTTTCTCCTTGCAAGTAAATAAAAAATTTTAAAAGAAAATATAGTATATAGATGCTCAGTACAGATGCAATTTTTTCCAATATTTTTGATTTGTGGATGTTGGGATTTGTGAGTGCAGATCCTGCAGATGGGGAGACCCAGCTGAAATTGTCTCTCACAGTTTGGAACACGTGCTAGTCTGAATATTCTTTGGATGCCTTGTTCCATAATGACATAACACTGCTCCTTCATTTTCAGGAAGGATTCCTGAGAAGTCTCTTGTGAGTGAGGTGACCAAAAGTGAACATTTCCAGAAACCTGACACCTCTCGGATGGCAATTCCAAACCAAGATGGCAAACATTGGCATTAAGGATTCAGAAGCCCTAAAGGAAGGGGCTTACGAATGAACCTGAGTCGTGGGAGCAGAGGAAGTGATTGAAAGAGAAACTGTAATGAGCTTCCCGTTGAAAACCTGAGTCTCAGAGAAAATGCTTGCAGGAGCGTAGGTGTAAACAATTTTAGGAATGAATACTGAATAACTGTTGGTAATCTGATGGGGGGCGTGACTGGGGCACAGAAGGGGTGGTGGGAACCCTCTTTAATTAAGGAACTTGCTTACAAGAACACGCGTCTTTCTTACTGGATCTGCTGTGGTCATGAACAGCTGGACATGATGAATATTTTTGTGGTAAAATGCGGCCCCTTGTGGTCTGATTCCGTAACAGTCTTAATTTGAGAGTGTCACTAAGCTGTGGTAAAGGAGGTCATGGCAAGAGGGTTAGCAAAATGAACAGCACTGTCCCCCTCCATTACTTGTCTGCCACTTGAACATGATGAAGGCCATCCGGGGCTTCATGGAAGCACAGGCTCTGATCCAGAAGCATGGGTGAGGCCTGAGTGTTTAAATTTCTGAAGAGCCCTTCTTCCCCTGGATGCCGACCGACCCTGCCTGTGGACAGTACCATCGGTGGTGCCTCTTTCACCAAGTGCCTGCCTCCCAGGATTGCAATTCCTTCCCACATACAAACAGTAAGAAACCTGGGACAACACTTTCTCCTGATTCCAAGCCCAGGACTTCTGCTGAGATCATCCTTTCCCCCTCCAGTGAGTGTCCTGGGGAGACAGAACCCAGCTCTCCCCCACTTGGCAGGTCACTGAGACTTCCTATCCTAAAGGCAGCTATCAGGAATGAAGTCATGGCTTTCTGTCCTGGAGCTGTGATCGTAGAGTGCAGTAGGGTGCTTCCAGAGCTATGTACCCTCCAATGGTCTCTTGTGACTTGCACACCTGCAAACAGGAAAAGCTGCTTGGCGGACGTCTCTCACACTCAGCACTTGCTGAGATCCACGGTGATTGAGCATCTTGTTTCCAGTGAAGTTGTATCCTTACCTCCAATTCCAAGAATTCATTGTATTTGATTAGAAAAAGAAATTAATGTATTTTTAACTGGGTGTGGGAGGAGAAAGATGGAATAGACAAGACAGTAGAATAATCACAGGTGGGTAATTACACATGTAAATGAGTTCAATTTGGTAATTTTCCCCTGACTTTCTATTTACATGGTTAACATTTTATGCTAACCCCACATTACCACTGCATTTAGGGGTAGTTTCTTTTTATTCTTATATGTCAATTTTGAAATATTAAAAGGAATTTAGAATACTTTGATATAACCATTATTCTCATCTTAGCTTTTTCAAATAACTTCATATAACTGATCAACAAAGTAGACAGAGGGTGTGAAAAAAAAAAAGCTCTCTTCAACCTGACTGAATCTGGAAGGAAGCCAGCTCCCTGATGGTTGGCCCATATGATGCCAGAATGCACTACATGAGCTGCCAGGGGAAACTAGCCAATGATGTTGGGAGAAAGCCAAGGACACTGCTATATGACAATGACCAGCGCGGCAAGAAGTACTCACCTGTGCAACAGTGGCACCCAACCTACTAATGGGTAATCAACTGCTCTCTGATTGGCTTAAGAGACCAACTCATTGGCAAGGAACCCTTAACTGGAACTGGGATCCAAGCCAACTTCTGGACTCCCAGAGGAAGTTCCCACTAACACCAGCCTAGAGAAAGGCTATACCCATGATAATTTCACCAAATTTAGTCCCATTTAATCTATGATCTCACTCTCGGTTGGAGAATCTGTATTTTTCAAAAGGCAGTGAGAACCATGGACAGCCCAATTCTACCCACAAGACCTGAAATGATAGTTGAGTCCCTAACAGATGAACCACCCCTATACATGATCTAGGGCCGAGGTGAAATCTCAAGAGAAGTGTCAAGATGAGCAAGAGTGCTGTTTCCACAGCAAGCCTGACAACCAGCACAAGAGTAACAGAGACAGACACCAAGGATAATCATTCTAAAGTAGAAAGCCAGAGACTCTGAAGAGCTCAACACTAAAGCAGACTTCAAACTCAGTCACTATGGCTCAGGAAGCTTTTCGGAAGAGGGGACAGAAAGATTTTAAGAGCCATGGGGAAGGACCTATCCCATGAAGCATTCCAGCAAGCTCACTGAAGAGAGCCCTCAGTGGATTGGGGGCAGAGAGGAGGGAAATGGGGGTACCAACATAAGACTTGTACATACAGAATTTCTACTTATTAATTTTTTAAAAATAGCTCTCTCTTCATTTGAAAACTATTATTAATCGCCCCATCCAGTGTCCATGGTCCCACATTGGTTCTCTGGGGTGTATGTTGGGATTGGGGGGAAGGAATCCTAGTCTTGAAGGAACAGTTCCTACAAATTTAGAATACAAAATCAAACTAGCAAGGTAAGTGATTTATTGACTTAGGGCTGATGAGAGAGAATGAATGCTCCTAAGAAATCAGTAAGGTCTTCCTGGAGGAAAAGGCGGAACCTTGAAGGACAAGTGAGGACTATGTAGAAAGAGGCAGGTGTGACACAGAGCATGTCTGATGGGCAAAAGCTCGGAGAGCCAGATAGTGTGAGACGGCCACAAGGCCCAGAACAAGGGCTGGGAGCGTCAGCTGGAGAGCTATGCTGTGTGCCGTGAGGCAGTGTCCAGCGTGGAAAGACCTATTTAACATGAAGTAGTGATTTAGGAAGGGGGAACCTAAAGAAGATGGATGAGAGGCTAGAAAGGAATGGAGCATACCTGACAACTGAGGTGACATTCAGGGCCAGGAATGGTGTAATTGTCACTCTAGGGTTTCCAGCCTAGGTCATAGGAGTGTCAGTAAAAACTCAAGAGACACAGGATGGGGACAGGACTGTGCAGGGCTTTGAAGGGAAATGACAGTTATGATCAGAGCAAACATGGAGTGCATTTAAGACGGTCCCTGGAATCCAGGTCTAGGGAACAGAGGGGCCATGTCTGGGTCTTTGCTGTTATTTTGAATAGCATGGGGGTTCATCACGCAGAGGCTTTTGAGTAAATTTGGAAATGTTTATGGAGCCCAAAACAGGCACGTGCACCCTCAGCCTTGGGTATGGACAGTATCAGATGTGACTGCTGGCCACTCCTTCCTCCTGCTTCACCTGGCTTCTGCCCTCAGTCATTTCTCTCTAGAGTCTCCATCTTCATTTGTGCCCTGCTATGGCTTCTGTCATCACTCTGTCTAGAATATCCTGAGGCCCCTCTGGATAATATTTATTTGAGAGGAGAAAATGGGCATTCCAGAGCCTTCTGCCACTGCAAATGAACTCCAGCCTCATGTACCACTTTGTGCACAAAAAGCTTTATGTGACTCCTGGGGAATCAAACCCAGGTCATTAGGCATTGCAGACAAGTGCCTTAACTACTGAGCCAGCTCCCAGCCCCAGATTTCAGATTTTTGGGAAGCATTACAGATTATGAATTTTCATTTTAGGGATACTTAACCTGTATTTAACCACATAGAAATACACTGTGAAACCGGCTGTGGTGGCGCACGCCTTTAATCCCAGCACTCGGGAGGCAGAGGTAGGAGAATCGCTGTGAGTTCGAGGCCAGCCTGAGACTCCAGTGAATTCCAGGTCAGCCTGAGCTAGAGTGAGACCCTACCTCAAAAAACCAAAATAATAATAATAAGAAGAAGAAGAAGAAAGAAAGAAAAGAAAAGAAAGAAATACACTGTGAAGAGATATTGTTGTGGTCAGCTTTCTAGTTGTTGCGCAGAAAGAACCCAAGCAAAAGCGGTTTGTGGCGGAATGGGTTTATTAGGCTCACGGACTCGAGGGGAGACTCCATCCTGGCAGGGAAGATGATGGCATGAGCAGACGGGTGGACATCACCTCTGCCACAGCACTGAAAACAGCAGCAGGAAGGTGTGCCAAACTCTGGCAAGGGGAAGCTGGCTTATAACCCCATAAGCCCCCCCCCCACAACACAGCTCCATCAAGATCATAAAATCCAAATTGTCATCAGCTGAGGATCAATTACCCAGAACACATTCATTGGTTTGTGGGGGACACCTGGATCAAACCATGACAGTCCACCCCTGGCCCCCACAAACTAATAATCATACATGATGTAAATATGTGTTCAACTCAACTCTTAAGTCCCCACAGCTTTCAATTGAGCCATAATACCAAAAATAAACCTATAATGGCACAGAACATTCACAATGCAAAACATGAGGCACAGCAAAAACAGATTGAACCAATACAAGATTTAAAACAAGCAGGGCACCATCAATCTCTAACTCCAAGTTCAATGATTCTAACCAATAACAAGTCTCTTGGAGATTCAAATCCGCCCCTCCAGCTTGGCTACTCACAATCTGGGAAAACTTCATCTGGTGCTGGCAGTTCACCTTGGCGCCCATCCATAGTCCTGGAATTCTTTGGGTCTCCATTGCAACCCACAGTTCATCCTCATGGCTTCATCAGGCTCCATGCAGGCAACCTAGCACACCTACTTCACATGCCAAAGGCCATTTTTCAAAAACAAAACTGTGTTGCAAATCCAATGACCCTCTCTTCTTGCATTTATTATACTCCACAGAACCAGGTGGGCTACCAACTTGTTAATCCAGGGGGGAACAAAGCATTCAGGCCCTTTACTTCAAAGAGTCCGCATTCTTCCTGTTGTTCCAATGCAGACCACCTGGCCCAATCTCAATGACTGTAATCTCTCAAACAATTGCAGTTGAATGGGTAGCAGTTTCGACCCAAAGATCTTTCTTTCTGTGCCATCTCCATCTGCTCACACCAATCCATCTTTACGTAAAACAACCCTGCACAGGTTCCCAGGACACAGGCAGGGAGAATGCAGCAAGCCTCGCAAGCAAACTGCTTCTGGCACAGTCCTGACAAAGTTCTTTCTCACCCTCGTAAGCCAAACCTCACAGTCCATAGTTCTCATTACATTCAGGTCTTTAAACTCTGACCAGAATGATCCAATATGCTGTACTTACAGCACTGTGAGACGTCTCTTAGGCTGAGATTTCAAACCCGTCCATATTCCTCTGCATATCAATTCCAAAATGCCAAAGCCATAGAATCAGGGTTCTAGCAGCAACAGATGACCCCACATCCTGGTACAAAAACTGTTGCGGTCAGCTTTCTTGTTGCTGTGCAGAAAGAACCCAAGCAAAAGTGGCTTGTAGAGGAATGGGTTTATTTGGCTTATGGACCTGAGGGGAGACTCCATCCTGGCAGGGAAAACGATGGCATGAGCAGAGGGCTGGACATCACCTCTGCCACAGCACTGCAAACAGCGGCAGGAAGGTATGCCAAATACTGGCAAGGGGAATGGCTTATAACCCCCATAAGCCCACCCCCAACAACACAGCTCATCGAGGTTGTAAAACCCAAACTGCCATCAGCTGAGGATCGATTACCCATAACACATTAAATTGTTTGTGGGGGACACCTGGATCAAACCATGACAGTCCGCCCCTGGCCCCCACAAACTAATAATCATACATGATGTAAATACAACGCATTCAGCTCAACTCTTAAGTCCCCGCAGCTTTCAACTGAGCCATAATAACAAAAATTAACCCATAATGGCACAGAACATTAACAATGCAAAACATGAGGCACAGCAAAAACAGATTGACCAATACAAGATTTAAAACAAACAGGGCACCATCAATCTCTAACTCCAAGCTCAATGATTCTAACCAATAACACAAGTCTCTTGGAGATTCAATTCCGCCCCTCCAGCTCGGCTACTCACAGTCCAGGAAAACGTCATCCGGTGCTGACAGCTCGCCTTGGCACCCATCCATAGTCCTGGAATTCACTGGGTCTCCATTGCAACCCGCAGTTCATCCTCATGGCTCCATCGGGCTCTATGCAGGCAACCTAGCACACCTGCTTCACACGCCGATGGCCATTTTTCAAAAACAAAACTGTGTTGCAAATCCAACGACCCTCTCTTCTTCCATTTGCCATACTCCACAGAACCAGGTGGGCTACCAACTTGTTAATCCAGGGGGGATCAAAGCATTCAGGCCCCTTACTTCAAAGAGTTCGCATTCTTCCTGTTGTTCCAATGCAGACCAGCTGGCCCAATCTCAATGGTTGTAATCTCTCAAACAATTGCAGGTGAACGGGCAGCAGTTTCGACCCAAAGATCTTCTTTCTGTGCCATCTCCATCTGCTCACACCAGTCCATCTTTACTTAAAACAACCCTGCACAGGTTTCCAGGACACAGGCAGGCAGAATGCAGCAAGCCTCGCACGCAAACTGCTTCTGGCACAGTCCTGACCAAGTTCTTTCTCCCCCTCGTAAGCCAAACCTCACAGTCCATAGTTCTCACTACATTCAGGTCTTTCAACTCTGACCAGAATGATCCATGAAGCTGTACTCACAACACTGTGAGGCATCTCTTAGGCCAAGATTTCAAGTCCTTCCACATCCTTCCTAATCATTTCCAGAAGACCAAAGCCACAAGATCAGGGTTCTAGCAGCAACAGATGACCCCACGTCCTGGTACCAAAACTGTTGCGGTCAGCTTTCTAGTTGCTGCGCAGAAAGAACCCAAACAAAAGTGGCTTGTAGAAGAATGGGTTTATTTGGCTTACAGACTCAAGGGGAGACTCCATTCTGGCAGGGAAAACGATGGAATGAGCAGAGGGCTGGACATCACCTCTGCCACAGCACTGGTAATGGCACAGAACATATTAAATTGTTTGTGGGGGACACCTGTATCAAACCATGACAGAGCTGTTCTTAGCTAAACAGACTACAGAGAGCATCTAGAAATTAAAGTTCTTTACTTTTGTACTATTATTTTTCTCGTTTTTAAATTTTTGCAAAGACCAGATAGGTACTGTGTGTATATGTCATGTTAATATGTTATTTATGTTATATATGTTGTGCTCCAGATCCGTTCTTCTATATGCATAGGCTCTCATGGGCAGGCCAGCTGAATGAAGTCAAAGTGGATTTACTGAAGGCTGAATCTTCATGTTTTCATGATTCCCTTTTCCAAAGCAGTCATATATGTAACTGATCAGAGCATCGTCGATGCAAGGTAGGCAGAACGCAGCCTCATTTTACAGATGAACAGACAGGGGCTCAAAATGATTGGCTCAAGCCATATGGCTCACAGAAAGTTATGCTGGACCTTTTGACTTAGGGTTTCTGCAACCCAACACCTTCTCTCAAACACAGAGCTTCATTCAAGAAGCTCCAACTGCCGGGTATAATCCCAGCACTTGGGAGACAGAAGCAGGAGGATCCCTGCAAGCTCAAGGCCAGCCTTGTCTAGCCTACAAAGTAAGGTCCAGGCCAGCCAGTGAGACCGTCTCAAAAGAAAATAAAACAAAAACAAAAACAAAAAAAACTCCTAAACACCTGGACCTGACCACAAGGAGAGGGTCTCCTGTCTTGTCATGTTAAATGCCCTGTGCTCTACCCACCATCATCAAGGTGAGGGAGGGGGTGCTCTGTCCAGGCACTGATGCTGCAGGTGCCCACAGGACCCTGCAACTGGAAAATGGACGAATGTGACAGAATTACTGAGAACAGAATCCCCGATCTAGGATGAAAGCCACAGAATGTTCTGCACACGCCTACTTACAACACTCATTAAAGGACACACAGCAGGCTCTGGTGTCAGTTTCCAGAGCTTTTCCTTAAAGAATGGGGAGCACCCTTTGTGAGGAGGCTGCAGGGGAGATCTCAGGAATCCTGCCGGAAGCATCTGCATCCTTGTTCCTGTTCCCAGGCTGGGTCTCATCAGGGTGTTAGCCAGGAACAGAAATAACAATCTAACAGCCATGTATGTCTGCAATCCCAGCACTTGCAGGTGGAGGGGGAGGATCAAGTCAAGATCAGCCTCCAATTAAATCATGAGTTCAAACCTAGGCTACATAAGACCTGTCTCAAAAGAAAAACAGGGAAGAAAAGAGAAAAAGAATGACAGAAAGAAGAAAGAGAGAAAGTCAAAAAGAAGGGGGAGGGGAGAAAGAAGGAAAAGAGAAAGTGAGGGGTTGGGAGGGAAGGCAGGGAGAGAGGGAGGGAGGAAAGGAGAGAGGGAAGGAAGGAAAGAAGAAAGGAGAGAGGAAGAAGTAGGGGGCAGAATATAAGGAGGCTCAGGGGAGATAGAAATGAACATCCCTTCCTAGGAGGGCAGTGCAGGAAGGAAATTCCAGAGACTCAGGAAACCAACAAGTCTGGGATAGGGTTGTAAGACCACACCCTAAGGCTATATAAAGGGGAAAGAAATCTCTCCCCCTACCTCCCTGTCTGCTAGTGCTTGTCATTCATCTCTTCATAGGCATTGGAATGAAGCTATGGGTTCCTCGACTCTCAGGCCTGCAGACTGCTATTGTGGGACTGCCGTGAGCTAACCTAATCAATACCCCTATTTTTACTATTTTATTTTAATTTATTCTGTTGGTTCTGTTCCTCTAGAGAACCCTGAATAATACAAAAGGCAAGTTTTAGATGTATGTAAACCAAGAAAAAAGAGGGGCAGGGAAAGGACTGGGTAGTCTAGCAGGTAAATGCTTGCCTTCAAAGCCTGAGAACCTGAACTCAATCCCCAGAAAGCACATAAGATGTTGGGCATGCACCTGTCATCTCAGTGCTGAGACGGAGAGAGAGGACCAAGAAGCTCGCTGGTGGGCTCCAGGCCAGTGGAAGAGTCCATCTCAAAAAAATGGTAGTTTTTCTGAGGATGACACATGCTAACATTCATACACAGGCACACCACACATATGCAACGAAATAAAGTAAAATACAAAACAACAAAAATACCAGCGTTGCCAAAGGAAGGGGAGGACTGCTTACAACACAAACTTCCAGACACAAAACAGCCTTGATGTTCATGATTTCGCAGTGCCTGATAATACCTACACGTAATGGAAAAAAAAGATGATGACACCAAAACAAAACAGACTAGTTGAGAGGGGGAATATGGAGGAGGGTGGGAAGGGGAGGGACTCGTAATGGTTTATGGTCTAGAATTATGGAAGCTATCAATAAAATATTAAAATACCAGCATTCTGATGAAACCTCATGAAAGCCAGAGTCAGGCCACCAAGCTTCAGGAAAATAGACAGTCTGAGACATGGATAAGCTAGAATGGGGACAGTGTCACCATGCAGAGCATATACAGTCCCACCTGGACCCTCATCAGGGCACATAGTCCAGGAGCTTTGGAGACCCTTCTATCATGGCAGTGACTGAAAGACCCCCCCAAGGCCTCTCTCAGGAGAGCGTACCCCAAAACTCCAATAACCACACCAGCAGATACAAAAGCAAGAAGATTTTATTCTTCGGCTGCGCAGTCGGGCTCCACCAGCAGGCTGACGTGTGTCCAGGCAAGATGGAGCCCCGAAGAACAAAGGAGCAGGGTATTTATGGACAGAAGCTATCTAATTATAATACAGCTCAGGTCACAGGGTGTATGGTATTTCTATTGGCTCCTTTCCTGTATCTGTATGCCTCTTGATTGGTTATTTCCTTGGAGCCACATCCCAGGGC
>PVHP010012228.1:0-16279 GCA_004024765.1 Zapus hudsonius
CTCTCTCTCTCTCTCTCTGTATCTCTCTGCTTGAAAATGAATAAATAAAATATTTAAAAAAAGAAACACCCATAATGGCCGCACCAGTTTACATTCACAAGAATGAAGGATGAGGGTTCCTTCCTCACACCCACTCCAGCTTATATTATTTCATTCCTTGACCATAGCCATTCTGACAAGAGAAATGTCATCTCAAAGTAAATTGCATTTCCTTGATGGCTAAAGATGCTGACCATTAAAAAAAGATTGTTGGCCATTTGTATTTCTTCTTTGTGAACGTTCTATTCAGCTCAGTAGCCCAGTTTTGGATTGGGTAATTTGATTTCTTATCATATAGTTCTTTTTCAGTTCTTTATGTGTCCTTGATATTAATCCTCTGTCACGTGTAAAGCTGCAAGGATTTTCTCTCCTTCAAAGGCTGCCTTTTTCCTTGATTCCCAGTGTCCTTTGCAGTACAAAAGCTTTCTGATTTCATGAAGTCCCACTGGCTGATGAATGCTCTCTTTCCCTGCACAACCTGAGTTCTGCTCAGAAGGTCCTGCCTCAGCCGGTGTTGGAGTGCTTCCCTGCTTCCTCCAGCACTTCTAGAGTCTCCGGTCTGATATTAAGGTCTGTGGTCTATTTGGATAGATTCTTGTGCATGGAGAGAGAGAAGGGTCTATTTTCATCCTTCTACAGAGAGAGATGCAATTTTCCCAGCACCATTGGTCAAAGAGGCTCTTCTCTGCAGTGAGTATCCTGGCACCATTCGTTGCTCCCCGGTTGTGCCTGGACCCTCTGTTTTGTGCCAGGGCCTTGGTGTTCTTGTTGCCTTGCTCTATCTGTCATATGACTTGAAATCAGACATGGTGATGCCTCCAGCCTTATTTCTGTTGTACCAGATTGCTCAGGCTGCCTGAGGGTTTTTGTGCTTGTAAATGAATTTTAGGATTGTTTTTTCTATTTTAGTGAAGAATGGAATTTGATGGGGATTGCATTAAATGTGTAGATTGCTTTGGTAAGGTGACATTTTTCACGATATTGATTCGTCCAATTCAAGAACATGGGATATCTCTCCATTTCCTAGTGTCTTCTGCAATTTCTCTTTCAGAGTTTTAAAGTTTTCATTGCAGAGATCCTTCACTTTCTTGGTTAGGTTTATACAAAGGTTTTTTATTTTGATTTTTTTAGGTGATTGTGAATGGGAGTGTTTCCCTGATTTCATCCTCAGCATGTTTACTCTTGGTACATAGGAAGACTACTGATTTCTGTGTATTCATTTTGTATCCTGTTATTTTGCTGAAAGTGTTTTCAGCACTATCAGTCTGCTGGTAGAATCTTTTGAGTATAGAGTTATTTTATCTGCAAACAATGATAATTTGACTTTTCCCTTTTCTATTTGTATCCCTTTTATTTGTCTCTTGTCTTATTGTTCAATCCAGGACTTTATGTTAAACAAGGGCTAGGAGAAGGCTGGCTTCATAAAAGCAGTTTGTTGACAGCATTCATTTCTTTTCTATTTTATGGAAAAGTTTTGGAAGCACTGATGTTAGTTCTCCTGTGAGGGTCTGGTAAAATTCACCAGTAAATCCATTTGGACCTGGGCTTTTTTCTTAATTGGGAGATTTCTTTTTTCATAACAGCTTTTATCTCATTGATTGTTATAGTTCTTTTTAAATGGTTTGTCTCGTTTTGCTTTAATATTGTTAGGTTTTATATATATATACATATATGTAGAAATCCATCTTTTTTCTTTTATATTTTCCAATTTAGTGGAGTATATGTTTTCAAAGTATGCCTTATGACTTTTCTGAATTTCACTGATGTCTTTTTTAATGGTTCTCTTTTCATCTCCAATTTTATTAATTTGGGTCTTCTTTCTTTTGGTGAGTTTTGCTAAGGGTTTATCAAACTTGCTTATCCTTTCAAAGAACTATCTATTTATTTTTGGTTTCTATTTCATTAATTTCTGCCCCGGTCTTCATTATTTCTTCTGTCTGCTGATTTTTGGTTTGGTTTATTCTTCTTTTTTACAGTAAGTTATTTACTTGTGATATCTCTAATTTCTTAATATACACACTTAAAGCTATAAATTTCCCTCTTGAGACTGTCTTCCTTGTATCCCGTAAGTTTTGGTATGTTGTGTTCTCATTATTCCTTGATTCTAGAATTTTTTAAGTTTCCTTCTTGATTTTCTCAAAGAATGACACATTCATCATTCAATAGTGCAGTGTTTAATTACCATGGATTTGTGTACATTCTGTGGTCTTTCTTGCTGGTGAGTAGTAGTTTCATCCCACTGTGATCCGATAGAGTACAAGGAACTATTTCAATAGTCTTTTATTTGTTAAGATCTGCTTTGCATCCTAATATATGACCTATTTTAGAGAACATTCCATGTGCTGCAGAAATGAAAATGTTCTAGGGGTGGAGTGTTCTGTAGATGTCTGCTAGGTCCATTTGCTCGATGTTATTTAATCCAGATGCTTCTTGTTTATTTTTTGCTAGGATGACCTGTCAGTTGGTGAGAGTGGGTGTTGAGGTCACACACTACTATTGTGCTTGAGTTAATCTGTGACTTAATATCCAGCAGTGTTTGGTTAATGAAATTGCATGCACCTGTGGTCGCTCGTTATGTTTAGAATTGTAATGTCATTTTGCTGGATTGTTCCCTTAATCAGTACAAAGTGACCTTCTTCATTTCTTCTGATTAATGTCGGTTTGAAGTCCATCCTGGCAGATATTAGAACTGTGTAACACCTGCTTGTTTTTTAGGCCCTTTTCTTGAAGTACCACATCCCATCCTTCCACCCTAAGGTAGTGTGTCTTTTATGGAAAGGTGAATTTCTTGGAGGTAACAGACAGAAGGACCCTACCTTTTAATACATTCTGCTAGTCTGCGTCTTTTGGTTGGGAAGCCAAGACCACCGATGTGACGATTTATTATTGAAAGGTGCAATTTATTCCTGCCATTCTTGTTGACTTTTCTGGGTTTTTAAAATATTTTATTTATTCATTCTCAAGGAGAGAGAGAGAGAGAGAGAGAGAGAGAGAGAGAGAGAGAGAGAGAGAGAGAGAGAGAGAGAGAGAGAGAGAACACCAGGGCCACACCTTGTGGGTCTGGCTTATGTGGGTCCTAGGGAATTGAACCCGGGGCCTTAGGCACTGGAGGTGAGTGCCCCAACTGCCGAGCCATCTCTCCAGCCCAGACTTTTCTGTTTTTATTCCTCTTTTGCATTGACTATTATTCAAGCATGGAGTATTCTTTCCTGTTTCCTCGCGTGTGCTTTCCCTTCTCTTCGGTCTGAAGAATTCCTTCAAGTATTGTCTGTAGAGCTGGCTTAGTGGTCATGTATTTGTTCAGCCTGCTTTCTCATGGAAAGTTCTTTCTCCTTCAATCATAACCAATAGCTTTACTGTATATTATAGTCTGGTTGACAGTTGTTATCTTTCAGAACTTGATACACCTTTCATTCCAAGCTCTTCTGGCTTTTAAAGTTTGTGTTGAGTAATCTGCTCTTCTCCTGATGGGTTTGTCCTGATAGATGACTGGGTGCTTCTCTCTTACTGCCTTCAATATGTTTTCTTGGGTCTGTGTTTAGTAGTTTCATTATAATATGGCAAGAGGACACTCTTTTTTGGTCTTGTCCAGTTGGTGTTCTAAATGCCTCCTGAATCTGTATTGATAACTCCCCAATTCTGGAGCATTTTCTTCTATGATTTTGTTAAAGTATTTATTATGCCTTTAGGTTAAAATTCTTCTCATTCTATGGCCAGAATTAGATTTAATCTCTTCATAGTGTTCGAATGTCTTGAAATTCCCACTCATATCTTCTGCTTAATTTATCCTTCACTTTGCTGGAATGTTCCAATTCCTCCACCTTGCCTTCAGGCTCAGATGCTCTGTCCTCTCCTTGATCTGTTCTACAGGGTTTTATTAAAAATATTTTATTTATTTGAGAGACAGAGGGAGACAGAGAGAGAAGAGACAGAGAGAGAAGAGAGAGAGACAGAGAGACACAAAGAGAGAATGGGCACGCCAGGACCTCCAGCCACTGCAAACAAACTCCAGATGCATGTGCTACCTTGTACATCTGGCCTTACGTGGGTCCTGGGGAATTGAACTCCGGTCCTTCTGCTTTTCAGGCAAATACCTTAACCATTAAGCTTTATCTCCAACTCTACAGGACTTTTTAATTTGACTTTTTGTGTTTTTCATGTTCAGTTTTTCAGATCGATTTTTCTTCAGTGTTCCTATTTCCTTACTTTTATCTTGTAATAAACTCCTAATATTTCCTGTAGCCGATCTCCTGTCTTAGTATTCCTTTAGGAGTTCATTTTCTTTGATTCCTTTGAGTTCTTTGATTTCTCTGAGCATACTTACAATCATTCTTTTTAATTCTCTGCCTAGAATTCCATCTAATTCTGTCTTACTAGAGGACATCACTGTGGGGTTTATAATTTTGGAAGATTGGTGTGGCCTAGATTTTTAAAAATATTATTGTGTTGGGATTTTCTTTGGATTCCGTTTATCAGCTGTATTCTTAGACATGTAGGTAGGTAGTTATATCTTCAGGGTAGGAGTTGAAGCTGCCTCGTGTAGCCTCGATATTACTCCTAGGGTAGAGTACTACCAGCAGAAGTGACCTAAGCTGGTGGGTATGCCTGGTATGTGATTGTCCTAGTAGGACATTGATAAAATGGTCCTTTGGACGTCAATAATCACTGGAGGGCAAATGAGTAAGACAGGTGTGAAGTATGCTAGGATTTTGATTACTTGGAAGTGGAGAGATACAGGGTGGGTTAGGATGAGGAAGAGTGTTAACTCTGAAAAGGGTGGAGGTGGTACCACTGGGAGAGGAAAGTGGGTATACTACTAAAGTCTACAGGCTTGAGAGGTGGTGAGGAGATGGAAGGAAATAGTCATAGAGAATACAGAGAGGGTAGAGAGGGTCAGGTGTGAGAGCCGCTGTCATTGTGTGTGTGTGGGGGGGGCAACGGCTCTGGATATTCCCACTCTCCCTGTGGTTCTTACGATCTTTCCATCTCTGCTTCTGCAAATTTCCCTGAGCCATGGTTGGTCTGTTTTAAGTCTACTTTAGTGTTGAGCTCTCAGCAGCTTCTGGCTTTTTGCATAGGAATATTTTGAGTATTCATGGTGTCTGTCTCCATCACCCTGGTGCAGGTTGACAGGCTTGCTGTGGGAGCAGCACTCTTGCTCATCTCTCCACTTCTGTGGCTTCACTTGGGTCCTAGCTGATGTGCGAGGGGTGGTTCATCTCATGATAGGGCATCAGCTATCTTTTCTTGTCTTGTTGATTCATCTGTAAAACAGATTCTCCAATGGAGAGTGAGATTAGCATAGACTAAAGGGTATATGCATAGTTAATTGAGAGATTTTGATGAGTACAGCCTCTCTTTTGGCCAGACTAGTGGAAGCTTCTCATTGGCATCCAAGATCCTGGTCCCCATGAGATTCTTACCTGGTTCCCAGCTCAGCTATGGGTTCCTTTCTACTGAGCAGGTCTCTTTCTGCTTATAGTTCAAGGTTTTAGCCATGATGCAGACGGAGCTATGGCGCGACTTGGGAGCATGAAGTAGAGAGCCATGAACCCTGGCCCTCAGCCTGCTCTCTTTCCCATGCAGTCCAGGAACCTCAGCCCAAGGAATAATGCTGGAGACATTTAAATGTGTCTTCCCACCACATCTTCTGAATTAGTCCCAAGCTATGTAGTGATTTCCTCCAAGATGAAACATTCCTTCCTGGAGGGAAGGGGGAAGCTCAGGAGACATCTGGAAAAGCTAAAACTTCCAAGGTCAGAAGTCTCCTTCCTCAAGGTTACAGAAACAGTAAACAACAGCCGGTTGGGTCCAGGTGCTAACGAACCAAGTTTCCTGCAAATGGTTTAGTGAGTGCCAAAGATGAGATTCCCTGAGTTGTCACCCAGGTTGGTATGTTGGGATGCCTCTGAGTCATCCTTCCTCCTTAAGCTCTGGCCCATGCTCCGAGAGTAACTCCAATAACTCACTGGTTCACCAAAACTGGATGTTGGTGCAATTGTGCTGTGGTCTGCTGTTCATGCCCTATCTGGGGTGAAAAGATGTGTGTTCATGTCTCCCTAAGGAAAAGGCTTCATAATCCCTCACAGTTGTGCCTAGAAACTTGTTGCCCCCCCTGCCCCACAGCAGCCAGCCTGGTGCATATGGAGCCCAGGACACAGAGTGAGAAACAGGTATAAGCTGTTAAACTTGAGGCCACAGACATATATTCTATCTATCTATCTATCTATCTATCTATCTATCTATCTATCTATCTATATATCTATCTATCTATCTATCGCCTATGGATCATTGACCTATCTATCATCTATCTATCTGTCATCTATGTGTTTATGTATCAGTCTCATTTCCAAAGGCACTGGAGTGATGACTTAAGCAAGTATCTGTACACTTGTGGTCATCACAGCCCCATTCATAAAGGCACCGGAGTAAGGACGTGAGCAGGTGTCTGTACACTGGTGGTCATCGCAGCCCCATTCATAATAACTAAAAGGTAGAAACAACCCACGTGTCTATGAGCAGATGAATGGATAACAAAACATGGAGGCACACAGGCTGGAATACTGCTGAGCCTTCAAAGGGAATGGCGCTCTGACACACGCTATAGTATGCATGAGCCAGCTATGAGAAATAAGCCAGACACAAGAAGACAAACACTGTATGAACCCTTACATGATGTACTTAGAGTCCTAGGGGCTGTTAGTGGCCAGGAGCTTGGAGGAGGGAGACATGGGGGGGTTATTAGAAGAGATACAGTGTCCCCCATAAACTCCTGTGTTTTGAGTGCTTGGTCCCCAGCGGGTGGTGATTTGGGAGGTAGAGCCTTCCTGGAGAGGTGTGTGGTGGGGAGTGGGTCCCCCTTGCTAGAGCTTGGCTCACTCATGTGCTGTAGCAGAGCTGATGTCGAGCCTCCACTCATGTTATGTTTTCTCTGCCATCATAGAGATCGCCAAGAGACTGTAAACCCAAATAACAACTTTCCTGCCATCAGCTTCGTGTGGTCTGGTGCTTTGTGCAGGAAGAAGAAGAAGGTGTAACTGCAGCAGTTATGAAGCATGAAGAGCTTTGGAGCTGATCGGTGCTGATGGTGATGGTCATGGAACAATACAAACAAACCCAACATTCCTGAAGTGTACACCTGCAAATGGTGGATTTCCTCCTGTGCATTTCATCACAATTACAATGGAAATCCCAGAGCAGCTTGGCTAGGGAGGCTCTATTACTCATTCTGTGGGAGGGAATTCAGGTGCAGGGGAATTAGCTAGCTTGCTGGGACTAAACTGCTTTAGATCCCTATATGTGCCCGTGGTCTCCCCTGCTCCCCGCTGCCCAGTACCCACTGGAGAACATCCCAGGACACCAGCCATGCCAATACCACAGAGGCTCTTCCTGAGCCTCTGTCAACCTCCACTCTGCCCTTCTTCCCTCCTCTGACCTTCTTATGTCAAAATGGGTCAGGGAGGGGTGCATAGGATCCTAAAGTACACGGTAGATCTGGATTGATGTGTTACCCCTCTGAGGGGTACTTGCATTGTAAGCCTCATCATTTGTAGGAAATGAAAACCTTAGCTTCATACTGAAGGAATTTCAGGCATAGAGAGCTAGAGACAGGCGTTAGAGGAGAGCCGAGGCAGGTAGGGCAGTCGTCACTTGAGACTGCATTAAGCTCTAGGAACAGAAGGGAGGTTCATCAATGCAGATCTGCAGGCTCCACAAAGACGTCAAGGGTAAGTTGAGGAAACATGATGTAAAGCAGACCTTCACTGCTGATTTACACACTCCAGACTCCGGTGTGTGATGAGAGCTGTGGCTCCCCTGGAGAAAGTGTGCACCGGGCTGATTTCCCAGGAGTATCATTTCCCTGACAGCCACCGATTCCTGCCCTTTACGGGTCACATTAAGACTCCAAGCGGTCGGTGTGTCAGCCAGAGATCTCTGTCCAGAGCTAGAGGCCAGGATGCCCTATGCCACCCCGTGTGGTGGTCAGAAGCCAACTTTGTTTGAGTACGGGTCTCTCGTTCATTGTTGTGCTCACCAGGCTATCTGAACCACAAGGTTCCTGGCAATCCTCCAGTCTCCACCTTCTCTCACCCTGGGAGCGCTGAGATTACAGACACTATTGCTATAGCAACCAGCTTCATGTAGGCTCTGGGATTGGAACTCAGGTACTCTCATTTGCTCAGCAGTGCTTTATCTACTGAGCCATCTCGCTGGTCCCAAGTTTAACTGCTCATACCTGTTCTCACTCTGTGTCCTGGGGATAGTGAAGTGTCTGTCATAGGTAACCCAGGCTCCATATGCACCGGGCTGGCTGCTGTGGGGGAGGGGTCTCATCTTAGCACACAGTTTTCTGAGTGGGGCAACAGCTCTTGTAGCCCCTAAACCTCTGTCGTCCTCCCCATCAGCACAGACTGCACACGTGTGCCCAGCATTCCTTGGGGTTGTTGGAATAGAGTAGGTGGAATGACTTGTGTGCTGTGTCTGGCATAACACTCAATGTACATTAACCATAATAGATATTAAGTAAGAGCTGGAGAGATGGCTTAGGGTTAAGACATTTGCCTGCAAAGCAGAAGGACCTGAGTTCAATTCCCCAGTGCCCATGTAAAGCCAGATGCACAAAGTGGCACATGCATCTGGAGTTCATTTGCAATGGCTGGAGGCCATGGAGGACCCATTCTCTCTCTATCTGCCTCTTTCTCTCTCTAACTCTCTCTCAAGTAAATAAATAATATATAAATAAAATAAATATTAAGTAAGCACACAACTCAACTAGCCTATCAGAGTCTGATCACAACTCAATTCCAAATAGTGGATAATATTAAAATATTCATATGTGGAAATTTTTATGCTAATCAGTGTCGAAGGCTTTCTTTTTTTTAAAAAAAAATATGTACTTTCAAGCAGAGAGAGACAGACAGAGAGAGAATGAGCATGCCAGGGCCTCCAGCCTCTGGAGATGTACGAGCCGCTTTATGCATCTGGCTTTACATGGGCACTGGGGACTCAAACTCAGATTGTTAGGTTTTGCAGGTGAGTACCTTAACTGCTGAGCCATCTCTCCAGCCTTGTCTAAAGCTTTCTTGAGTGTCAGAGTCCTGTATCAATCACTGCTGGTGAGGAGGCAGCCCAGGAGAGCCAAGGGCAGAAGCAGAGTCTCTCCTTTACTTCTGCCTGGCCTGCTGATCATAGGGGTCACACCACACGAAAGCTCAGGTACCAGCTGGGTTGCCCTCATGCTCTAAGCTTGTGGCTTTCTGTATTGATGCTTCCTGGCAGGAAAAACAATTGTGTATTCCAATAATTTAACAGATTTTTCCTCTCAGCTTTCCCTAGTTGGCAGAATGCACAGAGAATTAAGAGTAAACAGGGCTGGGGATGCTGCCTATAAAAGACATGTTCTTAGAATTGCAGCTTATAAGCAGAAGGCCAGGAAAATTGCAGAGAGAGAGAGAGAGAGAGAGAGAGAGAGAGAGAGAGAGAGAGAGAGAGAGAGAGAGAGACTATACCCCACCCCTACACAAAACTAAAGCACCTGCAAACTTTTCCTGAATCAATTTCCAAAGGCTATGGGTGAGGAACAAGGCCTTGTGCCCCCATAAGTCAATTCAGGTCCCTTCTGCTCAGGCCTGGTTCAGTCCTACCAGTTACTGCTCACACCTCCTGCCTTTGTCACCCTTTCCTCAGGGGCGAGTGTGTGTGGATGTGAGGGAAGCCCACGCGCCTCCCTGCTGGTCAGTGCAGTACCTCAGGTCCATGCTGAGTTTGCCTGAGCTCTGTGACATGAGTGGCATGGGCCCACTGCTCTCTGAAGAGGTGACAGGGTATGCCAAGCTCACCTGGGCTCCCTGGGGAGGTAAGCTGCCTGGTTCTTCACCAAGATGTTGAGAGCTGAGCCATTCTCTCTGTCATAGCCGTAGAGCTTTTAGTTGGACAAATGCCCACCCAGAGGAGAGACTGCTTTCCCTGTGGACAAGGAGCAGGTAGGAGCTGCGAGGCTAAGTGACGAGCAGTGACACTGCTCTGGAGTCACACTGGCCTCGTCCTCTTCCTCCTCACAGGCTAGAGCCTGAATGTAATGGTGGTTGTGAGCTGTCGGGGACCATGTGATTGACAGAAACCCCCTAGAAACGATGGAGCACCTTGCATCCATCTGGGTCCCGTCAAGTACCAGAGGCCTTCTCCTCATCCTAGAAGGCTATGCACAACTCCTGCTTGAGTCTCACTAGATTGTGTCTTTGGGATTTCTTCTGTCCTCTCTCCTCACCCCACCCACTCTCCCAAACACCCCCAAAGCCAAGGCTGGTGGGGGTCACTCTGCTTTTAAGGACTGGCAATGTTTGGTGCTTAAAGAGACTCACCTTCCATAGTAGGACACAGCTAAAAAATTCAAAATGGGACATCACCTTACCCAGGCCCATTCCTGTGTTTTTGGGGTTTTCAACGTTAGGGCACGTGTTCAAATGGAGGCCCTACTTCTCCCCTTCGGCCTCCTTCCCTAACACCGTCCTCATGTTCCCACTCTGCTGGCTGTTTTGGGAAGTCCTAAAGTGAATCACGATTCCATGGTCCTGCCAGGACAGGGCGAGGCCTGGTGTGGATGGACCTCAGAGGCCATGCGAGGCTGCTGGCTGCTCTGGAGGCCCTGAAAGCCGCTGTGGACACCTTTAAACCTCCCATGGTCGCCTGAAGTTAAGCAACGATGGCAATGTCTATGGAATTCAGCGTCACTCCAAACCCACTTGCTTTCTCCCGGAAAGCCCGCTTACTAGGACAACACTGTCCTGGATGCCTCATCCCGTGCACAGGGACAGATCAGGACTCGCTAAGGCAGCACTTCTCACATTAGAATCACCCGAGGGCTCTGGTGGATGGAAGGTGGGTATTTCCAAAAGCTTTCCCCACGACTCCTAAATTGCACCTCAATGCTGTAGCCAAGGACATGGCTTAGCAAAATTCAGTGTAATGGATGCAGCTCGGTGGTAGAACACCTGAATAGTATGGTACGCATGAAGCCTTGGGTTTAATCCCTAGCACTGCAAAAGCAGAAAACCCACCCGTTTTCTTTTAGGATAGGGCAAAGTTGGTAAAGGGCTCAAGAGTTGGGGTCAATCTTCAGAAGACACAGAAAAGAAGGCGGGGCATTGTGGGTTGTGCTTCTAATCCCAGAGCTGTGGGGTCAGGGGTCGGAGACAGGTGGATCCCTTGGGATCGTTGACCAGGCAATCCAGCCTACATGCCAAGTTCCAGACCAGTGAAAGATCCAACCTCAAAAATCGTGGATGAGTAGTGGCGTCCGCCTTTAATCCCAGCACTGGGGAGGCAGAGGTAGGAGGATCACCATGAGTTCAAGGCCAGCCTGAGACTACAGAGTGAATTCCAGGTTAGTCTGGGCTAGAGAGAGACCTGACCTCAGAAAACAAAACAAAACAAAAAAGCAAGGGTCCCCACTCTGCCACCCCATTGCACAAGCCACCCAGTGTTTCTTCTGAACTGCCCTGGGCCGTGGGTGATAGGAGGAGACTCACCCTCATAACCGAGCAGGCTGTTCACCTGCCTCCTCTTTCCCCAGCCTCCCCACCCTGTCCCCCCAGAATCCAGGGACACACACAGGAACCTCACTTCACATGATTGACACCCCAGGCCTGGTGATGAGGGTCAGAGGAGAGTGTGGGAGGAAGACAAGGGAGGGCCAGCAGGAGAGGAAGCCGGACCACCTCTGTCCCACAGAAGAAACGTGACTCATCTCCGAGTGATCGCAACAGCCAGCAAAGCTCTCAGCTTTTGATTGTTGAGTGACAGCGAAACTCCAGACCAATGTCACCCAAGTCTCCCGATGGTTCAAGTCCTGGGTTACAGAAGCCTTCGCTGGGTGACGTAGAGGTGCCCACCTGAGGGCCTTCAGAGCCAAGGTGCTGCCAGGGTTCCCAGGTCAGGCCTTCCTGGAGGAGGGAGCTTCCGGTGTTGTTCCTGGCGCCATGAAACCCATGCAGCTGCTTCATTTTGCCAAAACTTGTCTCCCTGAGGGTGGGTTTTGGCTGAGGAGGTCTGAGGAACATTCTGCAAGCAGGGCCTTTGTCTAAAGTCAGCTGCTGCACCAGTGCTTGGGCTCCCAGTGCAAAGGCCTGGTGTTCTCAGAAGACAACCAGAAGCCCCGCTTCCTGCCCTCACCTCACTTCCTGGAAGGTTCCTGAAGTTCCTCCCAGGCACTCTGAATTCCTGCTCCCATGGGCTCTGGGAGCAGCTCCCCACCCCTCACATTGAGAGAGCTCCCCTACTCACCATTCCAGTTCTGGGCTTTCGCTGTTACCTGGCAGAGCAGGTAAATGATAGAACCACCTTTGCATGGGCAAATATCTCACTGGTCATCTTTCACCTCTGGGTGCTGTCCCTCGCTCTTGTAGGGGCCCACACCCACGTGCCAGCACCCTGCAGGGAAGTGAATGTGACTGAGCTTCCATCTCTCTCCTGGTGGCAGAGCTCCTGTCTCCCAGGCAGTCCTATCCCCAAAGACACAAGAATCTCCCAAACAGGGCTGGAGAGATGGCTCAGCGGTTAAGGCACTTGCCTCCAGTGCCTGAGGCCCCAGGTTCAATTCTCCAGGACCCACATAAGTCGACCCACAAGGTGGTGGCCCTGGTGCGCTCTCTCTCTCTCTCTCTCTCTCTCTCTCTCTCTCTCTCTCTCTCTCTCTCTCTCTCTCTCTGCTTGAAAATGAATAAATAAAATATTTAAAAAAAAAAAAAAGAATCTCCCAAACAGCCATGCCCCAAATCCCAACAGGAGCCGTCATTTTGTAGATTTGTAGAGTATTTTCTTTCTGTTATATCGCATCTATCAGGAATAGTAAGAACTCAGAAAGCGATTTGGTGGCCTTGGGGTTTGAATGACACGTCTTCCATAGCCTTGTGGGTTTTGAATACTCAGTCCCCAGCTGGTGGCAGTTTGGGAGATGGAGCCTTGCTGGAGGAGGTGTGTTGCTGGGGCAGGCTTGGGGGTGTTAGAGCCAGCCCCCCACAATGCCAGCTTACCTTAGTTTACTCACTCTACTTTCACCCAGATAAGTGACAGCTTCCTCCTAGGGCCCTGCTTCCTCTGCCGTGAAGAAGCTTCCCTGCAAAACTAACTATCAGCGGAAATAAACCTTTTCCTTCCATTGGCTACTCTGGTTGGCTGTTTTGTTCCAGCAATGAGATGGTTTAACTACAACAGTGGCTCTTCACAAAGTTAAATGTAGAATTACAGTGGGATTAAGCAGCTCCAGTTCTGAGCACAGACCCCCAAAGAACGGAACACTTGAGCAGAGATTAGAACACCCATGTTCCCAGCAATGTCATTCACAATAGCCCAGAGGTGCAAACCATTCAAAGTCCGTGAGCAGAGTGGATACACACGGTTAGATGCAGGTTTATAATGGAATATTCTGAGTCTTTAAAGAAATGACATTCTGACATATGATAAAACATGAATGAATTTTTTCCCTTTTTTTAGAGGTAGGATCTCCTTCTAACCCAGGCTGACCTACAGCTCACTCTGCACTACCAGGCCGAGTCCTAGGCTGGCCTCAACTCACAGTGATCCTCCTGCCTCTGCCTCCCGAGTGCTAGGGTTAAAGGTGTAAACCACCTGCCATTCACCAGTCTATGAACTGTTAAAATACAATACTGGGCTGGAGTGATATCCCAGCATTTAAAGGCACTTGCCTTCAAAGCCTGACAGCCCAGATTCGGTTCCCCAGTGCTCACGTAAAACCAGGTGCACAAGGTGGCACGTGCATCTGGAGTTCATTTGCAGTTGCAGAAGGTCCTGGCACACCCATTCTCTATCTGCCTCTTTCTCTCTCACACTCTCTGTCAAATAAATACATATTTTAAACGGGAAATAAATAATAACAAAATATTTTAAGAATGAAATACAATGCTACGTAAAATAAACCAGATACAGAAGGACAAGTATTGTGAATCTAGCTACATGATAAGAGTCCCACTAAGGGAGTGAAATGGTGGTCGCCAGGGGCTGTGAGGAGACGGGAAGACGGGGGTATTGTTACTGGACACACTGTTTTGGTCTGGAGATGGTGTTGGCCATGACTGCCTCGAACTATGAATGAGCTTAATGCCATCCAAATTGTACGCTTGGAAATAGTTAAAACAGTTAAACTGGCTTATGTGAATCCTTTTATCCCAATCGAACCCCTCCCACACATACAAAATTTGGGCTCTGTCACCCTCTACCCCCTAAGGAAGGGCCCTGGCCCAGATGGGCAGGGAAGGTGAGGGCAGGGTGGGCTGGTTGGGGCCCTGCTGCATCTGGAAAGCAGGAGGGGCTGTTTGTCAGACCCCATGTCTCCTTGGGCCACAGTGTCAACCAATGCTCGCCTCACAGGTGAGCCCCGCACTGCAGATCCCAGATGTTTTGCCTGCTTTGTTTTCACCTGTCTCTTGCTGCAGTGGAACCAGCTCTCTCCCTGGGTTAGTATTCACAACAAGCAGCGAGCGATTAATTTCAGCAGCAGAAATTTATCGTGGGCTCGTCTTTCTCCCAGCCAGCTTCTGCTGCTGCGTTTCTCTGTGGCTGCATCGAGTGCAGCGGCCCCCAAGCACCCACTTAAAGACACACACCACGTGCAGTGTCCCGACCACCTCCCTGTCCCTGCCTGACCCTCTGAAACCAGACAGCTCAGCAGAGGGGGTTCCTGATTGCTGGCCTAGGGGCACAAATCTTCTGGCTGTTTTGGGTCCCGTGCCTGGTGCTCAGAGCTGGTTACCCATGCTTTCAGGGGTGTGCAGTCAATAAATTCTGACTGACTCACAAGCAAATTCTACCCCCACTTCTCGGCTGTCACAGAAACTGCTAGGATCTGAGACTGTCTTTCAGGATGAGCAGGAAACACTGTCTATGGTGGTCATCCTCTTCAGGGCTCACCCAGCAGTGTGGCCCATCCAGCCCCCAGCTCCTTTCTGCCACCTCCCCTCAGCCCTCCAAGAGGCTGTCTAGGGAGGATCTAACACGGCAGAACAAAGGCCCGGGTGGTGTGGAGTTCCATTTGGAGTGCATGACAATTTCAGAGCACAAATGGAGAAGAAAAAAACAAAGAAGAAGGCTTGTAATCTATAGCTGGCTTTTATCAAACCCGAACTGCAGCTCAGCTGAAGCCGCCAGGGGAGGGCCGGTGCTGACTCACAGCTCCTGGCTATTAGCTCCATAGCCTTCTGACCCCTTTTCCAGGGAAGTGACAGCTGGCAGCTGACAAGGGGCAGCTTCAGCTTCTCTGGGAACGGATGTCAGACTGGCAGGAAAGAAGGCATTTAAAAAATGGCGATTCTAAGCATTTCCCTTGCCTTCCTTTATGATGCCTTTGAATTCTGGCTCTGATTGCTAAAATGTATTATGTGCAAAGGAGCTTTGATGGCGGTTTTTTTTTCTCCCTAAGTATATGCCCCAGCTCTTTCCTTGTGATGAATACCAGTCTAGATAAAGGTGTGTTCTGTGAATGTCTTTAGTTCTCTTTCAAGCGAATCTCTTTGTATTATTTATTTATTTGTGCATGTGTGTGCCCGGGCTCAAGTGCATATGGAGGTCAGAGGACCACGTCAAGGTGTCTAGGCACCACCTTCTTTGAGAGGCTCTCTTGCTGCTGCAAAAGCTGGCCCAGTGCTTCGGATTCTCCTTGCTCCGCCTTGCCTCCCACTGTCCTAGGCACACGTTGGGATCACAGATGCACACACCACATTACATCTGGCTTTACTTGGGTGCCGGAGACTCGAACCTGGGCCAGCAAGCTGTGCAAGTGAACACCTTTAACTGCTGAGCCATCTCCCCAGCCCTTCAAGCATTCCCTTGTCTTTTTTCAGTTTTCTGAGGTAGGGTCTCACTCTAGCCCAGGCTGACCTGGAACTCACTCTGTAGTCCCAGGCTGGCTTCACACCCACAGCGATCTTCCTGCTTCTGTCTCCTGGGTGCTGGGATTAAAATAAGCTTGCACCACCACGCCCGGCCTCTCAAGCAATTCTTAACAAAGGTGATAGATGAAGGGCTGTGAGAAGCACTGGAGTGTGGTTCTGGTGACTAAATCAAACCCAACTGTAGCTCACTGGGCCCTTAGAGCAGGACGGCCCATGGCATCCAGCACGGGGCAGAAGCCAAGATGGGCTGAAGTATAGAATGGGTGAAGGTCAAGTGAGCCCCATTTCTCTCTTTATTTGTCCATCAGAAAGGGCGGAGGTGGGGTGTGCAACAG
>PVHP010012228.1:16379-43580 GCA_004024765.1 Zapus hudsonius
GAGAGAGAGAGAGAGAGAGCGCTGAGCACCAGCATTCATCATTCATCATTCCCTGCTTCCCTGGAGCAGTTGCTGGAAGTCTCTAATGCGTTGTCCCCCGCCCCCATGATTTCCTCAAACTGGGAGCTGAGCCCACGTTACTCCCTAATGTTACTTTTCCTCAGGTGTTTCGTCACAGCAACATGAAAAGTAACAAGCCCATATAGTGACAGACTCACCCGTCAGCCCTGGGTTCTAGTGGTTCTGCGCCATCTCCCTTGGCAGGAAATGGCACTCTGGGGCCGAGTCATCACAGTATCTGCGATGCTGTTCTGATCCTGGCAATAGTGTTACAGCTTATTGTAATGGCTGACTCCAATCCAGAGGCTCCATTAGGATGTAGGAGTTCAAAGTAATTTGTCCAAAGAGTATCATTTGGTTGAGGGCCAGGAGCTTGGATGCTGTCTGTCAAGTGGTCAGCAGGACAGAGTATCTAGAGGTCAACAGGGCTGAGCTCGGTGAAGAAGTATGCTCCTATCATTGGTCTATGTGGTGCAAGTGAATGCATTTTTAAATATTTTATTTATTTATTTGCAAGGAGAGAGAGAGAGAGAGAGAGAGAGTTGTGTGAGTGTGGGTGCACCAGAGCCTCCAGCCACCTCAAAGGAACTCCAGATGCATTCACCACTCTGTGCATCTGGTTTACATGGGTGCTGGGGAATGGAACCTAAGTCGCTAGCCTTTGCAGGCAAGTGCCTTAACCACTGAGCAATCTCTCCAGCTCCAAGTGAATGTATTCTGAGTTAGTAAGCTGAGTAGGTTCAGAACACTGGACTTGATGGCTCAGGTTCTTACCTAAGGAAAAATTAAATGCTGAGAGGATGGCTTATTCTTTAAGACGGTGGACAGGGCATCTTCAAGACAGTGGACAGGGCATGTGCATGTCTTCAAGACGGTGGACAGGGCGTGTGCATGCACACCAGAGAGCATGCTGGCCTCTGGGAGCAGTCAAGAAAAGCAGGTGAGGCACCTCACTACAGGCATGCTGCTAAAACCCTCCTGAGGTAGATGGGCCACAGAACAGTGGGCCCTTGGGTGCTACTGGCCATTCTTCACTTCAGGAGGTGGGTGCTGGAGGTGCAGCCTCAGCACTTACAAGTTGTGGGTTTTGGAGAGTGGCCCCTCAAGCACTCTCTTAGACAGATGCTGAGGACTAGAAGGAGGCTGGGGATCGCGGAGGCTCCCAAGGGATTCTTGGTGATGATGCAGGCTCCCAAGGGACTCTGGGGGATGATGGAGACTCCCAAGGGACTCTGGGGGTGATGGAGGCTCCCAAGGGACTCTGGGGGATGGTGGAGGCTCCCAAGGGACTCTGGGGGAATGGTGGAGGTTCCCAAGGGACTCTGGGGATGGTGGAGGCTCCCAAGGGACCAGCAATGCTGGGAAGTCTGAGTCATAGCTCACAGGAGCTGCTCAATCCATGCCTCACGTGACTCAATCATGTCAAACCTCTGAGACGACTGGACTTTTGTGTCTGATCCTGGAGTTATACTGGGAAATTAAGAACCCAGGGTAGTTCCGTCTAAGGTTAAAAGAGGTAGTATCCACCATTCTTTTGGGGTGAGCCTGTTCAAATGAAGAAGTGAAGCTCTCTATTCTGTCTGTCTGGGAGTGGGATATCAGAGGTCCCTTGGATCAGTGCAGAGGGCGAGGTGTGGCAACCTGGTTCCATGTTGCGTCTAAAGTGTTGAAGGCTTAGTCCCAGCTAGTGGAGCCATGGAGAAGTGACTGAGCTCATGAGGGTGCTGAGCTCATCGTACATTAGTCCACAGATGAGTTCATAGCTGAATGGACCAGTAGGAGTTTGAGCCTAGGGGTGCAAGTGGGGACTAGGGACCTGCCTTGAAGGGCACAAAGTGGTACATGCATCTGAAGATCTTTTGCAATGGCTAGAAGCACTGGCACATTAGCAATCTCTCTCTCTCTCTCTCTCTCTCTCTCTCTCTCTCTCTCTCTCTCTCCTTGCAAATAAATAAATGTTTAAAAAGTTTATAGAGGACACACATAGATTCAGGTCTGGAGAGAGCACAGCTTTCCGGGGTGACAGGTGGCTGGGCTGGTGTGCTTTAAGGGCTGTGATCGGTGTCAGCAGAGCAGAGCAGAGCACAAAGTGAGCATGCGCAGGGGAGCAGGTGGACTTTGGCACCTGGCATCTGACAGGAACTCCCTCTAAGCCCAGACAGACGGAGGCCATGGTGGTAGCAGTTACCTTCTCATTGCTGGGACAGAACACCCGACCGGAAACAGCCAGCAGCCGAGGGAAGGAGAGGAGTTAAGGCAGAGCCACATCTTGTAACAGCAGCAGGAAGGAAGTAGTCTCAGCGAGCTAGCACTTGCAAGGTCCGTCCCCTGCGACACACCTCCTCCAGCAAGGCTTCACTTCAAAGCCACTGCCACCTTCCCAAACTGCCACTAACTGGTGTTCAAAACACATGAGGTTCCTGGGGACAGCCACATTCAAACAACCACAAGCGTGAGCTACAAGGAGACCTTGAAGGGAAAGAGAAGTTTTAGTATCTGTCTCCTACATAGTTCTACCTGAGACTTCTGTCTGGGGACCAGGGACCTCCAGAGAAACACCCACAGGGACCATCAACACAGACATCAATATTGGCGCCATCCCTGCAGGTGGCCTCATATTCTCAGCTGGTGGATTGTGCTAGTGGGATTGCTCAGGGTGACATCTGTGAACACCAGGACCTTGGAGTCTGCAGGGCTGAGGGCTCCTCACACACCTAACCCTCAAACCCCAGACTTGGCGACATCTGTGCGCCTGCCCAGGCTCTTAACCAGTCTAGTTCTCCAGGGTCTTGGGAATAAGAAGGCCAGGTCACGGGGTTGGCTTGCAGGCTGGAGGAATGGAGCGTTATCTAGAAAACACATAAAATTGCACATCTGGGTTAGGTTTGGGCCCAGAGTCAGCGCTGCAGCCCCGGCCCCGAGCCAGTGAAAACAGGCAGGGATGCATGTCTGGATCCCCAAGTGCCCCCTGAGGCTCTGGCAAGCTGCTTGTATCACGAGCAGGGTGAGGCAAGGACAGAGTGCCGATGACCCAGACAGGGTTCCATGAATGCTGAGGGTGAGCTCAAGGAGAGGAAGCGCTGGGGGTGGAGACAGGAGAGCGGTCGGTGCCCTGCAGTCTGCCCTTGCCCCAACTTACTAGCTGTGTGGCCCGGGCAAGTTTTTCTGTTCTCTCAACTCTGGCATGGAAATCATAGGCCTTCAGGTGAATGACTGCCGAGAACAGAACCTGACATGAAAGGTAACCAAATAGCAGCACTCTCAGGATTTATGGGGAGGAAACGGAAGTCCCTCTCCTGAACCCCATCCCTGCTGGAGGCTGTGGTCTGCTTCCTGAACCCCGAATCCAGTGGTTGACTTAGGACCAGTCTCATGAACATGACTGCAGGATGAATATATCCCTGGTTCTTCCCCATCATTAGGACATGAGGGATGGTGGGAAGAATGTTGACCAAAGCGTCAGCAAGCCTGGCTTTTCACCTCAGCTCTGTGGTAGGGGCAAGGAGCCCACCCCAAGCCTCCTGGCTTCTCTTGGGGGTGATCAGGGCTCAAGGAGTGCCCAGGGCCTGACGTCCAAGTGCCTTGTACTTGGTGAGTGGGTATCTGCTTTCATACCCATTTATAGATAAGAAACTGAGAAAGGACATTAAATGCTATATTTTATTTATTTATTTATTGTTATTATTTTTTTGGTTTTTCGAGGTAGGGTCTCACTCTAGTCCAGACTGACCTGTAACGCACTCTCTAGTCTCAGCCTGGCCTTGAACTCATGGCGATCCTCCTGCCTCTGCCTCCTGAGTGCTGGGTTTAAAGGTGTGCTCCACCACACCTTTGTACTTGAATACTATATTTTGTATGCATTACCTCACACTCTAACACTCTCTATTTACAGTTGAAAACTGCTCAGAGAAATTTAATATTATACATTTAAGTGTTTTTAAAAAATATTTTAGGGCTGGAGAGATGGCTCAGCGGTTAAGGCCCTAAGGTTCAATTCCCCAGGACCCACATAAGCCAGACCCACAAGGTGTGGCCTTGGTGCTTTTTCTTTCTCTCTCACAGTCTGTATCTCTCTGCTAGAAAACGAAAAAATAAAATATTTAAAAAATATTTATTTATTTATTTATTTGCAGAGAGAGAGAGAGAGAGAGAGAGAGAGAGAGAGAGAGAGAGAGAGAAAGAGAGAAAGAGAATGGGCACACTAGGGCCTCCAGCCACTGCAAACAAACTCCAGATGCATGCACCATTTTGTGCATCTGGCTTTACATGGGTGCTGGGGCATTGAACTCAGGCCGTTAGCTTTGCAGGCAAGCACCCACTGAGCCATCTCTCCAGTCCCTAAGTCTCATTTTTTCATTTATTTATTTACTTTAAAGTGTGTGAAGCACCAGGGTCTTTTGCTGCTGCAGATGCCCCATGTTTCCCTGACCACCTTACCTCATACCTAGGAACACAATCCACCTCAGGCTCATCTTGTGTGACACATGAGGTCATCACCATGGGCCATGAAGTCATCACCGTGGGCCATTTTGTCCTATGCAGGTCTGCAAGTGTGTGGGCTCCACACGCTGAGTCCTCCTGGACCAAGTGGAGCCTTTGTGGGGGACCCACCGGCCGTGTGTGTGTTTTTAAATGTGTGCATGCATGTGTGTATGTGTGTGTGTGTAAGGGCAGGCGCACGCCATGGAAGGCAGGTAGGGATCGGAGGACAGCCTCCGGGTGTCTCTCTCTCTCTCTTCCCCCCTTCTCTTGAGACAGGGTCTCTCTCACAAGCTTCCAGATTTCCCAGGCTCTGCCTCCCACTGCTCTAGTTGCCTAGCGATTACAGGCATGTGCTGCCTGGGGTGTGGCTTTGAACTTGGGTCTGCAGGTTTTGCAAGCAAGCACCTTTAACCACTGTGCCGTCTCCCCAGCCCTCACTGCTTCTATTGTGGATGCAAAGTTTTGAGACGTGGTTTGTTATGTAGGAACTGTCTCTTCCAGTAATCCCTCTGCGGCTTCCACTCATGGCTGAGAGATTTAAATTATTTTTAAAAATTATATTAGGGCTGGAGAGATGGCTCAGCGGTTAAGGTACTTGCCTGGAAAGTCTAACGACCCAGGTTCAATTCCCCAGCACCCACATAAAGCCCAGATGCACAAAGTGGCACATGCATCTGGAGTTCTTTTGCAGTGGCTGGAGGCCCTGGTGCGCCCATGCTCTCTGTCTGTCTTCTCTCTATCTCTTCTTGCAAATAAATAAACAAATAAAAAAATTAATTAATTAATTTAAAATATATTAATTTATTTATAAGAAGAGAAAGAGAGCGGGAGGAAGGGAGGAAGAGAGAAAACCAACACACCAGGACCTCTTGCAGCTGCAAATGGACTCCAGGCAGATGTATCACTTTGTGCAGCCGGCTTTACCTGGGTTCTGGGGAATTGAACTCAGCTGTAAGCTTCACAAGCAAGTGCCTTGAACCACCTCTCCTGCCCAAGAATTAACTTTTTAAATTTCAACTGTTGCACAAAGGCAGGACTGATCTGCTGTGATCTCTCTGCCAGCCTCGAGGGGAGCTCAGCTGATATCAAACTGCATGACTGTCACTTGCCTGTGCAGCACAATCCTAGGGGCTGACATCACTTTCAAGTCATTGTCCCCTTGTGTATTTATTTGAGCCATTTTCTGGCATATGGCGACAATGTGCTGAGGTAAGGCTTCTTCTCTACTTGCATACAGGCCTCTCCAGGACGTGGCAGGAGGTACAGGTACAGAGTTAGTGTCTGATAAATCCTGGCAGAGGCGGGACCGGGAGAGGGGATGCAGCGAATGGGAAGAAGGATGTATCAGGGTTGAGGAGGCTCTTGGCCCAGAATGGGCACCCAGAGGCTAAGTGTTGAGATCTTTGGGTGCAAAGTTCAGCTGGATGAGACCAGCAAGGCTCCAGAGTCAGGCTGCCTCACACAGGATGACTGCTGGGGAGGGGCAGACCCTCAGCATAGGTCTGTCCTGAAAACCCAAGGCCTGACCTGGGTGTGGACATGCATTCCTGGCATCCCAGCACTTGAGAGACTGAGGCAGGAGGGTCTTGAATTGGAACCCAGCCTGGGATGTATAAAAAGACCCTTTTTCACAAAGAAAACTAAAAGCAAGCAGAAGGCTGATTTTAATAAATTAATAAGGAGCCGTTGAGGAGAGATGGGATGAAGTGAACAAAAGACCATGTAAAGAAAGATGAGGAAAAGAAGGAGAGATGTCATGATTTTAGGGGGAAGGGGCAGGGTGTGGGGAATGGGAAGCATTGGGCCCAGCCTAACTGAGTAACATTAAGTTTTAGAATATGGAATAAAGCAGAGAGTGATGGCACATGCCCTTAATCCCAGCACAGGCGTGGTGGCACACGCTTTTAATCCCAACACGCCTTTAATCCCAGGAGGCAGAAGTAGTAGCTGATAAGCCTTGATCCTGTTTGTTGATACTTTGCTCTGCTGTACTCTGCTGATTGGCTCCCGCCAAAAGGTTTAAATCTTATTGCTTGAGAGAAATAGGCTGAACAATGCAGCCTCGGGTTATAAAAGGGTTTTGGGTGCTGAAGTGAGATGAGATTTGCCTGACATATCTCCCGGTCGCGTGTGTCTGTCCGACCTTAAGCCTCACCTCTCCCCGATGGAGCCCTTTCTCCTGATGGCTGAGGAGACTTGGGCTACCCGCAGGAGGCCAGGGGTCTGCGACCTCCCCAACAGGGAAGCAGAGGAAAGGAAGGAAAAATGTTATGATTCTAGGGGGAAGGGGCAGGGTGTGAGGGATGGGAAGAGGAGGAAAGGAAGAAAAATGAACCGAGTGACAAGGTGAGGCTTGCTAGGGTGCAACCAGGGAAAGCGACCCCCCCCCCCTCGCTTGCTGGTCTGGAAAGTGTACATTAGTTCTGAGCAAATATCCTTCATGGCTGGTTTCAAAACGGAGCCTCCGCCAAGCACAGCTCTTTGTTTCTTCCAAGGTCTCCTCTGGCTGCGTCCACCCCACTCTCATCACGGCTCTTTCTGTGTTAAGTATAGATCCGTTACAATTCAATTTCAGAAACGGGAGCTGTCTGAGCCAGAGCTGGGATGGAAGGAAGCACTGCTCTCCCTCTGCAATGCACGAGGTCAGGTCAGGGTTTCCAGAACTCTCATTCGGACCCTCAGGGCGGCTCCAACAAGTGTTCCTGACATGCAGAGGTGAGAGGAGGGAGGTGACAGCCTGTGTCTTCTCCTCCTTCCAAATGGTCTCCCAGGTCCCCCCCCCTCTCTTTCTCATCTTGGAGATGCTCACTTTGGAAATCAAACTTAAGCCCACTCAAGGAGGAAAAAGTATGCATTTTACGTACATGATTCGGGAAATTGTTATTCCATTTTAAACAGATTTTTCTCCATCATTTTCTTGTGCATAATGTAATATGGCTAATTTACCAGAAAACATTGTTATTCATTCCCTAACTCTCTAGGCAACTGCTGTCATTTGCTTACCACTCCTTTTCTAGGAATTGACAGACCTTCAGCTCCAACTAGGTGGGGTGCTCCCGAGGCTCTCCCAGTACCAGCCAGTGCTCACCCTTGGGAGCAGCCCGAGAAAATAAAAGGGTTCACACACACACTTGGATCTAGTTTATGATTGACTTTCACAAATCCTTTCATAAACACACACCAAAAAAAATACTGAGAAAGATAAAATATCTCGTGCCAGTTCCCCATGGCATTACGTATGTGCTTCTCATGAACAACTTTCTCCGAATAATACTCATTTCCCGTCCCTCTGGCTTCTGGCTAGCTTCCCATTGATCATTACACAGCAAGCGCTTGGTAATGAACCAAGGGAAAATATTCAGAGCAGAACAAGAAGCTTGTGACTGACTGCTGGCACATATCTTCCTCTGTGGGTTTGCACACGGCTCCATGAGGCAAGTGGAAGAATGGTACTGGACAGACGGGAGGACTCCCTCGTCACTGCCCTTAGAGCACTAGGGAGGGGTCAGCACAAACTCCTTTTCCTTTCTTACTCCAGAATTGCTTACCTTTTCTTATCCATAAACATATTCCACATTCATAAACATATTCTATACTCCAGCTGGGACCGGTGTGTGTGTGTGTGTGGGGGGGGGTGAACAACCTTTCTAATACGCTCTGTCCTTGAGTGGACTTGTCTATTACGTCTCCACACAGCAGTCCAGAAGCAGAATGAATATGGGCCTAGAGACTTTTTAATGTGAGTGTGTGTGTGTAACAGATATTGAGAATTCTTTCTTATAATATTTTTATTCATTTATTAGAAAGGAGAAAGAGAGAATGGGCATGCCAGGGCCTCTTGACACTGAACATAAACTCCAGATGTCACTGTACATCTGGCCTTCTGTTGGGTACTGGGGAATCAGATCTGAGCAATCAGGCTTTGCCAGCTCCCCAACCCTAGAATTTTTCCTTGATATAGTTTTTTAAATTTCTTTGAACCTATTTGCTAACCAGCTCTTAATATGGACTGGGGTCAGAGTTGTCTTTCAAAGGTCCCTTGCATTAAGGAATGCATAACCTAACCTCCACTTGTCTTGACACTGGATTCTGGCAGCATTTCCTCTGGGCAGCCTCCTGAATGGATGTCCCCCAACACATTAAGGAGTTTTATTGAAGTTTATCTTCAGCTGCCTGGCGGAGCAGGTGTCACTGTGGGCTTATCCCAGGGTCCAGTGTTTCTGGAATTCCAGCCTGAGATATTCAGAGAGAGCTGTCTGAATGCAGCCTGGAGTTCCTACTGCTTGGCTGCTGGAGTGTGCTTGCTTTTAGGGGTGCTGGTGGTGGTTTTCTCTCTCTGCTTGGATCTGTAAGGTTCAAATCAATCTCATCTTTCCTATAAAGTGTGTCTAGTTTGGAGGTTCATCCCAGCAGTGTGACGCTGACCATGACACCTCCTGAGTCCCCACACTGGTGCAGATGTCTCTGGGAAGCTTCCCCTGTATCTCCACACTGGCTGTTTGCTTCTATCTAGAGCACTCACTGCATCTAGTTTTGGGGTCTGCACCACCTGTGACAGGGTCCATCCTATCCTCAGCCTGTGACAAGTCTGGAGGAGCGAGTGATTGGTCCTCACATGTACCCATCGTCATCTCCATCATCATCCCGTTTCCTGGAACAGGCCTGGCTCGCCCTCTTCCCCTTGTCCAGCCCCCCATCCCTCTTGCTCGACCTTCAGCATCTTGTACAAGTGGACTGACTGGACCAGACCTCCACCCTTTTTCCATCTCATCCTATCAGAGGACAGGGAAGGGCTACTCTTGTTGGGTGAATGGGAGATGGGAGAAGGGGACCCACGAGTGGGGTCAGTGTAACCTCTTCCACGTTCAGCAGAATGGAACAGCCAGCACTTCTCACATGGGCCTTGGTGGTCCCTCAGTCATGTGGCTGCACCTCGATGGCATGCCACAGCTGGGGTCACCGCACAGCTGGATGGACTGGGGAAATAACTTTATATGAAAACAAAGATGGATGTCACAGGAAGTAGCTATCAGGTTTTCATAAAATTACCACGTTAAGCTGGGTGTAGAGGTAGGAGGATCACCATGAGTTCAAGGCCACCCTGAGTGAGATTACATAGTGAGGTCCAGATCGGCCCAGGCTAGACCCTACTGTGGGGAAAAAAAAATCAGTACGTTAAAATGGGACTTCCTTTGAAGACTCACCATTTCCTCCATGCATGTTCCAAGATGTCTGCATCCATGTCCAAGGGCGTGGGGCAGGCTCTGGGACAGTATGGGACAAGGACCAGCATTCACTTCAGGACGGAGATGGAGCCCCATCACACCTGGAGCTGGGGATCACACGTCCTAATGAACTGAGTGGGGCCTGGACAGACAGCTGCTGACTCAGCTCTTAGTGCATCCTGTAGGGTAAACACTGGCCATCCCTCCATCCACCCTGGCCACATCTCATCCTCGTCGTTCTAGGTTTGCGTGGAGAATAAGGCGGAACGTGCACAATCTACCAGGGAAGATGTTACAAAAACCCCAGCATATTAAATGCACTGGTGGTATTCCAACCATGATTACAATAAGTATTCCAGAAACCTGCTCAATGTCCTGGCCTTCGGGGGAGCTAGTATTTGCATTCTCCCTAGGATAGTTGATTCAAAACTGGAAATCATTTACTTTTATTTCTAGCCTGATTTTTTTTTTTTTGTGGTGCTGGATCTCAAACTCAAGTTCTTATGCCATTTGTATGCAAGGCAAGTGCTTTAACACTGGTATATTCTCAGTCCTTAATGTTTAATAAAGGTGTGTACATAAGAAAGGGATTCACGTGGGATTCTAAGCATTTTGCATACTGGGAAACAATAAGGTCTGATTTAGATGTTTATTATGAACACATTCTAAAACGATTGATATAAATTATGAAAGTTCATTTGATATCTTAAAGATACTAAAGGCACTGTTTTTTTCTTCCTCCCTGTGTATCTTCCCTCCAGCAAAGATTTTTGATAGCCTTAATTGAATTCCCACAATATAATCTGTAGTAGAAAAAAAACCAACAAAAGTCATCTAAATCAACTGAAATATCTTTCAGGAATAAACTGACCAAACACCATTTTACTCAAGTACAACTTGTTAGGAGTGAGCATCTGCCCGGTCCAGTGAGGGTTGCTTGTTGGGATCGTGACCAACTGTAGATGTCGTCTCTACGCAGCAAGCTTTAGGACGATTCTCATTCATCTAGAATCTGTGAGTTGTGCAATTCGAAGACCTTTGAAATTTTACCAATTGTATCAACTGACCCAATAATACCTTAAAGTTTTGATTAACCAGAAAAATGTCATTTCTTCTCTTTTTGGATTCAAGTGTTGGAATTCCCCCTTCCCCTTTATTTTGAAATTTTTTTCTGAGGTAGGGTCTTACTCTAGCCCAGGCTGACCTAGAATTCACTATGTAGTCTCAGGCTAGCCTTGAACTCATGGTGATCCTCCTACCTCTACCTCCCTAGTGCTGGGATTAAAGGTGTGCTCCACCATGCCTGGCTTGAAAATCATTTTTAAATATAAAGGTTATTTCTACAATGACAACTCCTCCTTCCTTGTCTCCACACCAGTGAGCCTCAAGGAGCTGGGTGGATCTCATCTGTCCGTCCTTTCCAGACGGGCCTGAAGGTCAGTGGCAGATAGCAGCTCTAGGCCAAGTCAGGCCTGGACAGTCATCACCAGTTTGCCCACAGTCCTTTTCACCGTACCAGGCTGTCGCTCTCCTTAGTCACTTCATTAGAGGAGGACAGGGATGCTCAGAAATGTTTACTGACTCCAGGACAAGAAAGACTTCTAATCGCCTCTTCTACAAATGAGACACTCAGAGCAAATGCCAGTCAGTTGAATTCAAGTGCTGAGGTCTGCCTGGTTTTGCTGTGTGCCTTTCGGTGTGTGTGTGTGTGTGTGTGTGTGTGTGTGTGTGTGTGTGTGTGTGTGTATCTGCGCGCGTGCAGGGGTTCTCCAGATGTGCTGAGTGACCCTGTCATTGGGAAGTCATTGCACAATGGCCATCTGGTGTGGGACAGATGTTACAAGGTGACTGATGTACCTTCTGTGATGTACACAAATGAACCAGTTTTTTTTAAATGTAAAATGCTCTTTTTAATTACTAAATTAAGAAAGTCAAACAATTGAAAAATGTAAACTCACACATAAATCATAACAAAAAGGAATTAATACTTCAGAGTTGCTTTTGGGTATTAACAACTCCAATAGAAATAGGAGTTTTGATTTGTTGTTAAACATGTAATTCAAGGTTGGTACAAGCAGCAACTGAAAATGTAGGTTTTTGTGCATCCCCACGGAATGTGAAGTAGTGCAGAGTCTTGCACAGCAGAATTCCTTTTGTTAGACGCACAGGACATTTAAAACACCAATTTTACAACGGGACTCACCCTGACTCCCCATCATTTTCAGTTGCATGAGAAAGTTTAGTAGGTTGCCATGACTACAAACAATCCATGGGGTTTAAACCCACTTCAATGTGGTTACAAGACTAAATTAAAAAAAAAAAAAGCATTTGAATCATTTCAGCATTCATATGAATTCTTCATCCAAGAAGTGTGTGCGGATCCATTTCCACGTCTCTGGTAGGACTGGCTGTCTGCTTGCTCGGATGTGCTTGCTTTTGTTTCAAGAACAAATCATAGTGTGCTGGAAAAAATACTGGTAATAAAACGTGTTAACTTCAGCTCAGGGATCCTGAAAAAAGTCAAAGGATCAGCCATCTCAGATACACTTAGGAATCAACCCAGTGCGATCTAAATGAGGAGAAAAAGAAACATGCTTTGCAGATGTCAAAAATGAGGCCGCTGGTTCTCAGAGTCACCCCCAGGCAGGCAGCAGGGCTTGTGGTGAGATCCTTCCTCTGGGTCCTGTCATCGCGTGGCCTCCCTCGGCTGGCCAGTCTCCACGATAGCACCCATACTGTCTATGTACAGGGACATACATTGTATGAAAAAGAAAAAAAAGTAAAACAAATGCCTGTCCTGATTGGTTTTTGTTAAAACATGAAAAAAAATTTTTATTGTTTTAGACAAAGAGGCCACTTTTGGAAAATAATACTTTTTTTTTAGTTGAATCAGGTGAAGACAGTTAAAATCACAGGATTTGCATGTTTTTTAAAGAGGAAAGCCCTAGGATTGTTGGCACGGAGTAACTATTTACACGGAACAGAGGCTGGCCTTTTATATAACATCGATACAACGCATCGGATGGGGGACAAGTGTCTTTAATGAGGCCATGGAAGTTCGTCAGCTTCAGTTACATGCAATCTGGTGCAGGACGGTCGGTCCTGGCTGCTCTCTGGGGCAGCTGGCTACGATTGGAAGCTAATGGGGTGGGGAGAGGCCCCTGGCCAGGCCTCTGCAGAGCCGCCTCTCACAGGTTTTCACCAGGCTGATACTGGGGCTCCGTGGCCGTGAAGTAGTCCTCCAGGAAGCCCTGCAAGTACTCAAAGGTGGGGCGCTCTTCGGGGTCCTTTTTCCAGCAGTGGATCATGAGCTCGTGCAGGGAGATGGGGCAGTCCTGCGGGCAGGGCATCCTGTACCCACGCTCCACCTGCTCCAACACCTCGCGGTTGTTCATGCCTGCAAAGACAGTGCAGTGAGCTGAGAGCCTCCCATTTCTCCCACATTCGTTCTGCTCATGGTTAACGCAGGACAGCCTCCACCATACCCACGTGCCTTTAATGTGATGCCATACCAGCAGAAACAACAAAGGAATACAGAACTCGCAGAGCAAAGCCCCAGAGTCTCAGAAGCATTGTGAGTGAAGGAAGCCAGACACAAAAGGCAGCACACGGTATGATTTCATTTATAGAAAGTCTAGCGAGGCAGAGACTGCATGGATAGAAAGCAGATCCATGGTTGCCAGGGAAGGAGGGAAGGGTGCTGGGAAGGGTCAGAGGGAACAGTTCAGGGTGAGGAACAGTGTATGTCAGGGGTCCAGCTTTGCCTGTGAAAGGCCGACAGCAAATACTGTTTGTTGTGTGCTGTACTGATCTGCCTGCTTTACAGCCTTGAAATGAGGCTCAAAACAAAACTAGACTATAGCACACATGCGCTGCTAAGGCTCTGTGTTAACACTCACTGTATTCCTAAAGCTGAATTTTATCATATATGTGTAAATATATATTAATATATAAATTACACCTTAGATGAGAGACAAAAAATAGATGAATAAAGCACACACAAATAGCCCATGGAATGAAGGCACATGGCCGCTGATTTATGGTGTCTGTAAGCTCCCGTGAACTTCATATATTAGCTTCCCTCACGCCTGGGCAAACTGTTGGTGCCCCATTGTCCCAAGATCTGCCATCATGGCTGGGCACCACCTGACCCTGTTACTCGCAGTGCTCTGAGGTCTGGTGATTGTGATGGGGAGACAGGCTGTCTCCAGGGCCTGGCCATCATCATCCGAGACCTTCCTTGCCCCGCTGTGCGAGCTCCTGGCTGTGGGACACCAACAGAGGACCTTGCAGGGCAGTGAGCGCAGCCTGCCACGTGCTGGAAATGCCAGCACAGGAAATACCACACTTAACCCAGGCAAACACCCTGACCCTTCCCAACCACTGCAGGCAGTGTCCTTCAGCTCTCTCCTCCCTGCCAAGACTCTGTGAGCTTCGCTGCTGCTTGGCCAGGAGCCTACCATCTGGAATCCTTCCCAACTCCTGACCCAGCTAGTGCCCAGCAGCGAGAATCTAATCTAAAGCTATGCAGATACCTAGCTGTCTTCTCTGTCTCCAGGGATGTCTCACCAGCAGGGAATGCACATGTGCGTGTACACACAGATACACACATGTGCACACACACATACATGCACACATGTGCACACACACGCACACGTGCACACACACGCACACGTGCACACACACGCACATGCACACACTCACACAGCTTCCTTGAATTCTGGGCAGGAGGCAGAATCCTCTGCCTGGACAGAGATGTTGGCTCAGCGTAGCCACGTTCCCAGTATCCATATTCCAACAAGCTCAGAAAATCAGAAAGTTTTCGTCAATCACCTAGCAGCAAAATAGACTTGCGCTGGGCTGGAGAGATGCCTCAGTGGTTAAGGCGCTTGCCTTTGAAGCCTGATGACCTGGGTTCGATTCCCCAGTTCCCAACATAAAGCCTGATGCACAAAGTGGTGCATGCATCTGGAATTTGCAGTGGCTAGAGGCCCTGGCACACCCATTCTCTCTGTGTCTGTCTCTCTTCTCTCTGCTTATAAATATATATTATTCTTAATAAAAAGGCTTGCGCCAGGAGCCGGGGACTGACCTCCGTGCACACACGGCTGCCCAAGACTCTCCTTCAGTCATGTCGTGAATGTGCTCCACTCCCCCCCCCCCCCCGAGGTAGTCCCAGGATAGCATCGAACTCACCATCCCTCCTTCTACTTCTGTCTCCCGAATGAGTGCTGGGATCAAAGGTGTGTGCCTCCATGCCCGGCTTCCACTGACTTTTAAAATAATGTCTGATTCAGACACACATCTGCTCTAATGGGTTTGGCTGGGAAGCCCTGGCCCAGGTGATGGCGGCCTCCACATTGCAGGCTGCCCACAAGGTCAGGCAGAGCGTGCAGTCATGGAACAGGACTGCATTTCTCTGAGGTGATTGCTTGGTGGCACACTTTAGCAGAGTCCTTAGTGTCACAGTGTGTCTCAAAGCACAGACCCCTTGCCCTTGCTAGGAGTCTGCAAGCTCAGAAGCTAGACAGGAGCCCCTGCAATGCCACCCCAGACTCTAGCCTGGCACCAAGACTTTCTGCCCCAAAAAGCACGGTCCTGTGGAGTGCGTGTCAGGAAACGCTCCATTTCATTAGAAAACAAACTCCTCAAGAGGAAATATTTCCCATTTTTAAGCTGTGATTTCAGTCTTTGCCAATGGAAAGTTTAACTGGCCACTTGGGTCCAGCCTATTTTCCAGTGCTCCACCCAGATCTGGACACAGATTTGGCGACCCGAGAAGTCACATATGCTGGGATGGCTTCTTGGGCCAGGTGGCCAGGGCCCCAGGCAGGATGTTGGCTCCGCCATGTCGCTGGACCACACAGTCCACCTTGGTGCATGCTCCCGCTGCACCCTGTCTTCCTGACCGCCCTCCTCCGCCCCACTCCTCTCCTCTGGTACCCCCTCGGATTTCTCAAGGCCCCATGAGCATGGGAGCAATTCCATGCCTGGGCCCAGAAGAAACTCAGAGTCAGCTTTGCCAACCAAGTGAGTATTCAGGCTGCACTTGGCTGACAGTGATAGGTGAATTCACCATCTCTCTCCCAGCCACCCAGAGGCCAGAACACACATGGCTGACCCACAGGCCTGACACCCTGTCCTCCCAAAGGACCTCTGTAATAATCAAGATGTACCCACTCAGTAAGGTCTGGGCTTGTTTTTATCTCATAAACACTAACTCAGTTAAATGGATCATGACAGTATTGAAAAAAATAGTACTCTCTACTATAAGAGCTTTGAATTTCAGCCAGATATTGTACATAGTACCATAAAGATGGGCCTACTTCATATATTTTTGAGACAAAAAAATATAGTTCGGGCTGACCTTGATTATCTATATAGCTGAGACTGACTTTGAACCTCTTCTCTCTTGTCTCTACTTCTGCAGGGCATGTGCCCCGTGCCTGGTGCTGGGGACTGAACTCAGGGCTTCGTGCATGCTAATCAGGCACTCTGCCTACCAGATCAACCCAACACCTATTTTATCCTTATTTATTTGCAAGGAGGGAAGGAGGGAGGGATAGATGGGTGTGCAGGGCCTCCAGCTGCTGCAGACAAACTCCAGATGTATGCACCACTTTGTGCATCTGGTTTTACGTGGTACTGGGGAATTGAACCCAGGTCATTAGGCTTTGCAGGCAAGCACCTTAATTGCTGAGCTATTTCTCCAGCCCCATTCTATTTTTTTTAAAGAAAAGTTTTATAGTTTTGTTAAAAAGAAATTGTATTTCCTCTGTTTTGGTTACTTAAGACACTGTTCTTCCCTAATATGTTAGGTGACAGGCAGTGAGTGGGGGGCCTGCCCCCCCCCCCCGGGTGCTCAGGAGGGAGGATTAAGTGGGAACACTGGAGAGAACATTTTTTTAAGCCCTGCTTCCAACCAGGAAATTGACAGGAGAGAAGGAATGTGTCTGGGAATGACTTTCTTTTTCCATGTTCAGTAGGGAGAAGGCCACAGGAGAGAAATTTTGACAGCCTCTGGGCACATTTTAGAGAAACTGACACCAATAGCCTGAGCTTCCAGGTCTCCAGTGCAGACTGATGTCTGACAGCAGGGGCTGTGGTGTTGGTCTGCAGGAAGAGCCACACTCACCAAGTGCCTGGGTGTTGACCCTGCTCCCAGCCTCCTGCTGGAAGTGACAAGGGCAGCCGGCTGTCAGAGCCCACTGCCTTGTTGGCCCCAACCCTCTTGGCACACCCCAGAGGCTCTCCCTCTCAGGACCTTCTGAACACCCCTGCACTTTGCTCCCTGGGGCCTCCATGAAGCCTCTTGCAATCCATGCAGGGTTTCCTCTCTGAGGCAACACCAGGGGACTGGATGGGCATGGAGGGCCTGGGGCCTTACACCCTTGACTAAGGTTCCCCTTCATCTCCTGCCTGCAGAGTCCTGAACTCCTCCCAGCCCGTCACCCATCTGAGCACAGGAATCTCCATGGGCAGTCGAGGGAGAAACAGGGTGGGATCTGTGTTCTTTCAGGAGGGTGCTGGGAATTTACCTCCTCAGTCATTATCAAGTGACTAGACACACTCAAGAAAGCCAAGCAGCTGTCACTTGCTGAAAGATTTGAAAGCACTTCAAATGCATGACTGAATGTCACTGCCTCAGAAAACATTCATGCAGGGCTGGAACCTGCCAAGGCCCAAAGCAGGTGCTCAGTGAGTGGCCATGGTGAAGCAGGGCCAGGACCTTCTGCCTAGGGTGGAGCTGGGACATGATGCCTGACCAGAGTGGCAACTTCAACTTCCCAGAACAACTGTGGGGACAGAGGCTACCTCACAGCTGGGAAGTATGGAGCCTCTCTGGTGTGTGAAGATGACTGAAGAGAGGTAACAGAGGCTCTGCAGGCTATGGACTCAATTTCAAAATGTTTGTATTGATTCAACCCCCATCTTATTTGCTGGCTAATAGTCACCCCTGTGGGCAGACACTGTCATAGGCATGGGGAGCCATCACAGGGGCTCTAGTTCCCCTCAGAGAGGGCAGATCTACTGAGAAGTGTGAACACTCAGAAGACACTTCTACAGAAATGCGCTCCACACGGGGACACAAGCACAGGACACCTGTGAGGACCTGGAGTAGAGATGGACACATGGAAGGTTTCACGAAGGAGGTGAGGCTTTATAGGTATCTGGCAGGAGAGGATTTGCTGTTCAAGAGAGATTCCTCCCTTAGGAGGCCATTCCCCCCCCCCCCCCAGGCGGACATGGGCAGTGACGACGGAGAGGAAGAAGATTTGAGGAAGGATCTGAAGGCTCTCTCTGGCTTCATGCATTCCAGCCCAGGAAACAGCTTTGACTTCAGCGTGGCCATTTCTCATCAAGTCAGTTCTGATCTGGATGTGGATGTTCAGAATGACGTGAAACCCTGGCAAGCAGGAAGCAAGCTGACGGCCATGCCGAGAATGTGCTAGGTCAGGCTGTGGCAGGCATGGAATGAGACAGCTGTTCTCTGGAATGGCATCCACCTTTGCCGCACATCTGGGCAGCAGCCTCCTTGCCTGGTGAGGGCGCCACACAGTTCAACATTCCTTCTTTGGCTTAGCGGCTCGTGTTCATGTTCAGGGATCTTTCTTGTCATCCTTTTTCTCTATTCTTTTCACAAGACATGCTGACTCACTAACCGTTCCAATGTCTGACTTGCTGCAAATCTGTTTGCCCTCCCTTGGGTCACACTTCAGACACTCCATCCTCAGTCCTTCTGGAAATGCCCAGGAAGCTTTTGTAAGACTCGCTTGTAAGTCACCCCTCCCAATCAACTTCACCTGTAAACGAAAGTACCTGTCCTGAGTGACCGCTATGAAAGAATTCAGAAAAGTGGACCTTTGATGACCATCCTGGAGAGAATTGTTATTTGAAAAGAAACTCTAGCCAAATGAAAAATTACTGTATCGGGACGCAGTGAAGAAGTTCCCGATGAGGAACTGGGAGGCCCACCAACAGGGACGAAGAAGGAGCCTGGCAGAGAGGTGACCCTCCGCACACACTGATGGACTTGACCATAATAACCACTGTGACATCTGGATGCGGCTTAATGAAACTGTGCTTTGGAACGGCTATCCTTCATTGAGATAATAATCCTGTAATTACAGTCCCTCTGTTAAAGCTCTCCCTCAAGAAGAGTTTTCTGTCACGTTCAGAAGTCCAATTAAATATGATTAGAGCCAAATTAAAAAATAAAACTGAGAAGTGCTCATAGCTAGGGGAACAGGCCTGGGAACAGCTTTCTGGGGCGCTCTGGTGTAAGCAACTTGCGTCACTCCCTCCCCCAACAGCTCCAATGTCTCCCTGTGGCAGTCCATAGTCACCTCCCAGCTGCCTCTGCTCCCAGGCTGTCACCTCACACGCCCTCATCTAGGACATGCCCAGGCTGGTGCCTCTCCAAGTGCCCTCTATTTCTTCTAGTGAAGAAACCCTCGTGCCTTCACCACAAGTCTTCACTGCTGCTCCCACAGGGCAGGCGTGGTTAGCAAGTCACATGTCACTTCTCACTCCAAACTCCTGAGCCTTCCTCATGGTTCTCTCAGTGAAAGGCTCTTTCAGGACCTGAGGCACACGAGGACCGCAGCAGGTGCTCTTGCTCCATATTATGAGAATTCAGGTTTGGGGTACAGAGTATGGAACCTTCAAGATAGGCCCCCACAATAAACACGTCACAAGTAAGCTTGGTTCCTGGATCTCTTCTGGAAGTTCCATGATGCAGGGGCTCACTGTCTCTTCGCCACCACCTAGCACAGTGCCTAGACTGAGGCTGGTACTGACCAGTGTCACCCCAGAGCATGGGGTCTTATCTACATAAATGTTGGCGCTGTTCACAGTGACTGAATACTGCTGAGCAGATGAATCCAGTCTAAGCTGGAAATTAAGCTGTTTTCCTTATGCAAAAGCCCAGCCTGACAAAGCCTCTGTCTCAGAGGCCTCCCTCCTCTGAGGCCCCCACCTCCACCCCTTTGTCCTGGCTTCTGTGTGCATGACCCCCAAGAAACAAAACACCCACATCATATTACTGGCAGGAAAGGCTTCACAGAAAGAGAAAACATTAGCCTTTTCCCCTGATTGCATTTAATACACCAGGTGACTATAAACCTGGGGGATCAGGAGGAAATTAGCTCAAAATGCAGATAAAATAAGAGGCACCTTCACATCTTAAAACCCCAAGACCAGCACAATTTCCTCCTTAGAAGCAATTCAAAAGCACCCATGCGACCCTGCCCCCGTGCAGGCGCATCCACTGTGCAAGCAGGGAGGGAGTGCCCCATTTCCCAACACTGGAGCCCCTACTTCACAGCCTGGGCTTTTGTTAATTTTGCCTTGGTCCAAGCCCACTCTCTAGGGGGACCAAGGCCATGCCAACCCAGGAAGAGATCCTTCTGATGGACACTTCTCTGCTCTTTGAAGATGACCAGAAACAATCAGACGAAATGAACAAAGGGATTTCACATTAATCGGCTCTCGCCGCTGCTGACTGCAAAGATACGATTACAAGCCAGGATTTGCAAGAGCCTACACTCCTCATTAATCTCCACTATCGTTTCTATCACTGTGGGTTTTTTCTCTTCTTAGGCAGGGAAAGAGAGAGAGAGAGAGAGAGAGAGAGAGAGAGAGAGAGAGAGAGAGAGAGAGAGAGAGAGAGAGAGAGAGAGAGAGAGAGAGCTATGTTCTTTGCTCAGCAGTAACTAAAAAATATGTCCTTAACATTTCAAAAAGCAGAGCGTCGCTGCAGTCTGACCAGTAAAGCATGGAGGTGAAATGACACCATTGTCCTTTAAGCCTCCATCTGTGTAAATGAATGAATTTAAGCATGGGTAACCTCAGCCGTGCTTTCCCGAGAACTCGAACCACCGCAAGGTCTGCGGGTCTCCAGTGCCTTCCATCATCACTGGACCTTTATGTGGGGATCTGGGCTCTGCAGCAACAGGCAGCGAATGGAGCCTGAAGGGCCTTTCTGAATCTCTGCTCTGGGCCATCTGGAGCTATGTGCCAGAGAGAGCAGGTCCTGGCATCGTCCTGCCAGGCTCGCTCCATGGGTCAGTGCCAGTGCAATCAAAAAGCAGTGGGGGGCTTTCTCCTTCTCTTTCCAGACATGTCTGCAAACTCCATTTGAGTGCGGACTCTGCTGGGGACATTTCTACTCTGGGAACCCTGATGCGGGCTCCTAACTGAGCAAGGCAGAGAGAAGGGCGAGGGGAGACAGAAGCATTCATCCTGGCTCTAGTTACATTCACTGGCACATGTGTCATGGTGGCTCTCCCAGTTCTGAAATCCTCTGGCTAAATACCTGTTCATGTTCTTCAAACTCCTGCTTGGCAGAACTGATGAGTGCTTGGATGAGAAATGCAACTGGATGAGGTTTTTGTAAATGAGGTCAAAAGAGATGGCTCAGTGTGTTAAAGGCACTTGCTTGCAAAACCTGCTGGCCTGGGGTTTGATTCCCTAGTACCCATGTAAAGCCAGACACACAACATGGCGCCTGCATCTGTCTGGAGTTTGTCTGCAAGTGGCAGGAGGCCCTGGCCCGGCCATGCTCATCCTCTCTCTTGTAAACAAACAAAGATATTTAGAAAAGAGACTCCATCAGAGGCCCATTAGACAGGGTCCAGTTCTTACCTGGGTACGGCACTCTTCCTTTGGTGACTAGCTCTGTCAGTAAGATTCCAAAAGACCACACGTCGGACTTGATTGTGAACCTGCCATACAGGGCTGCTTCGGGGGCTGTCCACTTGATGGGGAACTTTGCACCTGTGGGATGAAGACCTGGTTATTCATGAGGTGGAGGCCCAGGCTGGGTGAGAAGGGAAGGAAAACCCCTGGAAGCCATCCTCAGGGGAGCAGGCTGAGAGGACTGGACTTGAGGTAATGTGTGGTCTCTGGTCTGGCTATGGGACTCTAAGCAAATCAATATAATTGTGATTTTCCCTTCAGAGGGTTAGACTTCAAAGTCAACAAAGGGGGCGGCTTCTTGCACTGGAATCTATGACCACACTGAGGGGTACAGGTCAATGAAGGGGTGGCCTCTTACACTAGAAGCTATGACCACACTGAGGGGTATAGGTTTGGTCTGGAGTAGGTTTCCTGACTTGTGATTTAGGAAACTGATTTATAAATATCATGATTGTCTTCTTTTGAAACATGCTCTATTTTGAATAAATGGACACAGGTTAGATGTATGTAATGTTGCAGACTGGTTCTAGATGGTTCTCAAATCCATCATGGTACTGTGCTTCTCTCAGGGTGGAGAGAACTGGATATAGTCTGTAGGTTATGTTAAAATGGTCTGTATTTCCCCAAGGCTTCCACATCTGCTGCAGGGGAGTGGTTGTGCCCCTTGCCACCTCCATGCCTCACACTTTTCCCTTTCTACCTACAGGGGCCATCTTTACTCCTGGACAGCTGCTGCTGCTGCTTCTGAACTTTCACCTCTTTCCCCTTCTTATAACCAGAGAGCACTTTATTTATTTTTTTTTGAGAGAGGAACTGTCTTACAGGACAGACTTCTCAAGACCAAAGAACAAATTCATGTCAAAGTCAGTAGAATGATGTCTTTCAAATGTCTCTGATCACTGGGAAGGACGGGCCGCCCTGCTCATCTGGGTACTACGTATGAGAAGGGAAGTCCAATGGACCCAGGAGCCCGTGTTCTCAGCATGCAGAAAGCAGTGCATATTTCACCAAAAAGACTGAAAGATGAACAAAGGAGTTTTTATCACTTATGCAAACACTATTATATGCTAGAAACATGCTGACTGGTGAGGAGCTCCTAAGATCACACCGAGGCTGACGACATTGGGATTTTTCATAGTATCTTCCATGAAGAGTCACTGCAAAAGTGGCAAATGATTAAAATCTTTAAATGAGTAAGGTTTTAATACCCAGGCATGATAAATTATAGTAATTAGATTTTTGTTTTAAATACAGTCCATGATAACAGCGTTAGCAAATCAACCCTGGCGGTTCCTAGCAATGTGACTTTCCCCTCTTCTGCACCAGCAGGAAATTAAACCCAGAAGTCCCACCGGCTCACTAAGTGGCATCTCTGCTACATGGGAGCTTCTCTCCATGGTCTCCTCTTCAGCAGTATGTTAGGGTTAGCTGGCTCCCTGCCTCTTTGCTGATGGCCCCTGAGTGTCACTCCATCCCAAAGGTGCCTTCAGAGCAGTCTCTGTACACCTGCTGCCCTTCAACATTCTGTTGATGAAGCATTGGAACAGGAGCCATGGGGATTAATGCCGCAGGTTTCCTCAGAACAGACTGTGCCCTGGAACAAACCTTAGCTGGAGTTCTCTCACGCCACAGAATCAAAGGCCTATTAAATTCATACTTGCTTCAATTATCTCTCAAAACTTAAAAACCTCTGACCGTCATCATCAGAAAGAGAAAAACTCTGTAACTTGGATGGCAAGAACAGAAGCCCTCCTTGAACTGCACTGGTAAAGGAATCAAACTATACAAAATTTGGAGAGTCATTTTGTAGTTATTCTTCCTTTCTTGCTCCCTTCCCTCCTTGACACAGGGTCTCGTGTCCCCAAGGCTGGCCTTGAACAGCAAACTCCAGATGCACCTGCCTTTGCATCCCAACTGTTGGCATTACAGGCCTGCTGCCACGTCTACCTTCATTCTGGATTTCTGAGAGAAGCTTTCATAATTTGGGGGTCGAAAGAGTGACTATATCAGCCAGCGACAGCAGAGTGCTTTGTTTTTCTCATTTTAGGAACTAGGATGCGGTTTCCACAGAGCTTTGAGAACACAAGAAAGGCCTGGCACTCACAGATCTTTGACAGAGGTCACCTGCAGACAGGAACTCATTTACTTTACACTAGTTTTGTTTCTAGGACACGCTGTATTTTTATACCAAGCTAGGTATTTACAAAGTACTTGGAAATGCAGAAAATAAGAATGTCTTTGTCCAACTTCTACGTTCCTCTAAAAATAGCAGCGGTGTTTGACAGAAGTTTATTTTTTTCTCTTTTAAAAGATAATTAGCATTTCCTTTTTCAAGGAAGACAAAAGACTAAATTCAAGCAGTGAAGAGCTATTAACTACTAACTGGTCCTTACAGAAAGGAAGAAATCAACGCTGATTCCTCGTTACCTCATTAGCTCTCTTTCTCCTTGTTTTGGCTTCCTGCCTGCTCAGGGTACAAAGCTATTGCCCCCAGATGCAGCTCTCAGTGAGGCGGTGGGAAGCAGTGTATCACCTATGCCACCCCTCAGGTAACCCTGCTGGGTGGTACAGTAGTCCTTCACTTGGGTGAAGTTACAAGGCTCAGAGCAAAGTCACAAGTGTAAACCCACCTTTCCCTGGGGAAAAAAAAACTCACTGCTAAAACCTTTCACTGGGCAAGAGTTGTCTGTCAACAGTGTCCACAGCAGGCAGGCTTGGTCTGGGTCCTTTCCTGTGCTAAGTAAATATCAATGTGCAAGAAATTTCTTATATAATCCTGCCCTAACTTCTGTTAACCTGTGAGCCGGGCATAAAGCTTCCTCACTCCAGTGACCTCGGTGAGTGCCCTGACCCCATGATGCCGGTGTGAGAGCTATGGTGGTTATGAGACAACCCGACTATATACCAATTTTTTTCTCTAATGTTTGGAATATTTTGCAAGACCCCTCGAATATAGCAGCCTCACAATTCAGCTTCTTTTAAAATCACTTCTTAGTGAACAATCGAAACCCAGAGACCTGTCTTCATCTGGAAACCATGACTGCACGCCTGTCCGGATCCCTGGACCTGATTGATCTCTGGAAGTCGTGGCCATGGGTGTTTGTCACTCTGCATGCGGATGGCTACCAGCACACTACCTGCCTAGAGGAGAGTAATGGTTTGATCCAGGTGTGTCCCCTAGAAACTGAATGTGTTCTGAATCCCTGATCCCTAGCTGGTGGCAGTTTGGGTTTCACAACCTCGCTGGAGCTGTGTTGTTGGGGGCGGGCTTATGGTGTTATAAGCCAGCTTCCCCTTGCCAGTGTTTGGCACCCCTTCCTGCCGCTGTTTGCAGTGCTGTGGCGGAGGAGATGTCCACCCTCTGCTCATGCCATCATTTTCCCTGCCATCATGGAGCTTCCCTTCCAGTCCGTAAGCCTAATAAACCCATTCCCCCACAAGCTGCTTTTGGTTAGGTTCTTGGTTGCAGCAAAGAGGAGGAAGCTCCATCTTTTTGAGTGGTTTTGGTTTCTTTTTGTGACTCTCCACAGAGTACCTCATTAAATCTTGTCCACTTCATGCTCTGGAATGTGTCCGCCTCAGTCCCTGCTCACCATGGCCTGGGTAGGTCATCGACTTCTCTAGCCTGTCCATTCTCCCTCTGCTTCAGGCTGTGCACTGGACTCCTCGGACTGTTTTGCAATGCCAAACTCCCTTCTTCTTCCGGGCCTGAGGACAGGCTGCGTCCTTTGACAAGTGACCCACTCCACTGCCACCTGTGGCTGACTCTGCCCCTCCTTGCCTCTTGTCTGGGGACTCTACCTGGTCCCTCATGCTGGGATGAGGCCATAGCATCCTGGCCTTTGGTGTGTGACACATGCAGGAACTATGAGACGTGAACCTCTACAGAGGGCTGTACCATGTCTTCTGAGGACTGTGTCCTCAGTACCCACCCCAGGGCCTGGCACACAGAAGATCTTGGTCACAGGACTGAGGGAATGACACACTAATGGCTGGATGGTAAGCCACAGCTGCGTGGCTAGCTTGCACACTTTCTTACACCATGCATGTTTCTGGAGGTTCCCCCCAGGACCAGCACCATGTTCCATTCAGAGCCATGAACACCCCTCTCGGCCTCCTGCTCGGAGTGGGAAGGGAGCAAAAACCAACCAATGGGAACTATATGTGCAAACCACAGCCAAGCGCCGCACAGCATTCTCAAAGAAGCACTGGAACTGACTTGTGCGAACCACCCTCAGGACTGGCTTCCATCCCAAGTGAACCGTAACAGTGTAATGGCACCCACCTCACCCAGTGTCCTTACAACCCCGGAGACAGCCAGTCCATCCCTACTCTGACAGAAGCCACCTCATCACCACCCCAATGAGGCCTGCTGATGAGACAATATGGAAAACTCCTGAGAAGCCATCTTGACGTGTCAAAGCCTCCGTAGATCAGGTCTCCACTGTCGCTCCCGTCCTGTTTGTGAGCTGGCAGCTCTGTCACCTTTGGGCTACTTTAGTTCAGTCCTTAAACACACGAATAATCCCAACAGCCCAGGACAGTCCAACATCCACAGAGTGAAAACATTTCCATGGAAAAGAAACCATTCCTCCGAGCTTTCTTCTTTCTCTCTGAGTATTTATTTTGTTTCCACTGTTCGTCCCCTATAAGGTAGAAGCTACAGTGTTCTAGATTTTCCTCCACGGATTCTCTTGGGAACAACCCTCTCTCCTGACTAACCCTGCCCACAAGCTCGGGAGACTGGACCGCCATTCATACAGCTCTCATTTGAATTTTCAGTTCTTTATTCTTTCCTTGATATTCTAGGGTGTGTGGAACCCTCCCCTCCCCCACACTATCCGCTTTGGAGGGGAGAGAGGCCAGAACACCATTTTGCCAGGCTTCCGGGTAGGAAATTTACAAGTCAGCTGTCTTGAAAACCCTAGATCTAATCCGTCTTGCTTCCCTCCTTTTCATGTCTCAAATCCATCCTTTCCCGATTATGCTCACTGCGAAAACCTGCTTTAGATCATCACCTCTGCCAAGTTCTGCCTTCGGCTCACTGTCCCTCTAATTAATCACCTTAAACTGCAGCTTCATGTCCCACCCTCCCCAGCCACCTGGGGCACCCCCACTGCCGCCTGGTCTCCAAGGACCATGCCATCTCCTCAGCTTTGCCTCTTCCTGCTGCCAACACACAGCGAATCTGCTTCAGCTTGCTTTCCTGAACCGGAGCCCTCCACCTGCCATGACCAGCCTTGCTTCTGGAGTTGCTTGTCTGAAGTGCCAGCTTCCCCTCCGCCTGCTCAGTCCCTCCTCCTTTTCTCAAGTCCCCTGGGATGACACTGCCCCAGAGTCAATGTCTGAAGCTCTGACTGCGTAATGCTGAGTAACACCAGCTCCTATGCTTGCTTGCTAAGTGTGCCCAGTGCTTTACACACAGGGAGATGCAAACAACCTTTGTTGAACAAATGAGAAAACAGCGGAGTCACATGTGTGAAGGGCAGACATGTGATTTGGAAAGGAAGAGGCTGGCTCCAGACCCAGAGCACTTAGACACTGTGCCTCTCTGTGGTGTCTGTGTCCACTCTGTGGTTCCCTCCGAGTGTAGTCCCAGGCTGGCCTTGAACTCACTGCGTTCCTCCTCCCTCTGCCCCCTAGTGCTGGGATTAAAGGAGAGCTCCACCACACCCCCTAGTGCTGAGATTAAAGGAGAGCTCCACCACACCCCCTAGTGCTGGGATTAAAGGAG
>PVHP010012229.1:7138-43647 GCA_004024765.1 Zapus hudsonius
CATGCCTCCGGACAGTCTCCCCCACCACAGCTCTCACAATCTTTTTGTCTAAGGTTATGATCACTTACCTCCCCAAGAGTCAGGCCTTTCCTGTCCATCCTACCTAAAGTGACTTATATGGCCCCCCTGTGTCTTGGGGCTATGTAACACTTATCACCAGTGATCACTCAATTTCATTTTATCTGTCCTTTCGAACAGACTTTAATATCTCCAAGACGGTGTACACTCACCATAGAACTCCCAATACCCAGCTCAGTGTCTATCAAGTGGAAGGCACCCTATATGCTTGTTGAATGAAGACATTATGATAATCTGTATAGCCTCATAGAATCTGATGCATGGCCTTTAACTCACCATCCTCAGTGCATGGAAGCAGCTTTCTCTACCCAGCAGGAGAGACTCCAACTCTAACCCTTTGGCTATCATCCCTGTGCTCACCCATGGCCTTTCTGGTACCTGTCAAGAGAAAGGTTCTAATTCCAGAGTGGAGGGCAGCCCTCCATCTTGCTGTCCACTGGTTTCCCATGGCCAGGGCTTCTTTCTTTCCATCAGACCAGAGTCACATATCAAAGCTAGCCCTGTAGTTCAAGGGGAAGCCTGTCATCCCCGCAGTCTGGCTTGGAAACATCTGAGGCAAGGCAGGCTGTGAGAAGGCCTTTCATCACCTGGCGGTGGAGGCCCACTGGCTCATGGGAGAAAAGGCATCATTTAGGAGACAGCACTGGACAGGAATCAAGGTCCCCAAACTAATTAACTTCATCTTCAGGTCCCTCTGTGAATGGCATCTTCTACATAGAGGACATTAAAGACAGGACATTAGCTTAGGAACATTCTATTTAAAACACACTCCTTCTAAAGATAGACTTGAATGCTCATCTAAATTACCCTGAGCCCATTTTCTGGCCCTAGAATCTGTAGGGTCAGTGCCCCAGGTGGGCCCTACGATGGTGGCCAATGTCTCTCATAGTCCATTGGCTAAATTAATCTAGTATAAAATATTTAACCTGAAAACCTGTGAGTGAGGATCCTGAGGAGTTCTGCAAGTCAGCAAGCAGGCAAATGCAGATTTTAACAAAGGAGAAAGAAAGCAGTTTAAGGAAATTAAACCAGATATAAACAAAAGTGGGAAAATTCAATCGTGTAACTTTCTTCAAGAATATGGCACACTGATGATGGAAGACCTAGGCCAAAGCCTATGGCAGGATAGGTCACGTACTGGGGTAGAAGGTGAGGGGGGAGCTACTGCTGTTGTCTGGCTAAACAGATACATAATGTTGACCAAACTGCCCTCTGAACACCTGTGTTTGTGCCAACTGCTTAGTGCAGCTCTCACTTTGGTTGGACAAGCTTTTCTTTTTAGATGGCAGTGAGCAATGGAAGACTCAAAACTTTTCAAAGTGCTGAGACGACCTGGTGGGAGAGAATTATGTAAATTTTTTAATAAAATCTTTTAGTAATTAAAAAATAGAAAATAGGAGTTGGAGAGATCGCTCAGTGGTTAGAGGTGCTTGCAAAGCCTCAGGTTCAAATTCCCCAGTACCCACATAAAGCCATATTTTTTCTATCAAATAAATAAAATATTTAAAAATATAGATTGAAAAACAATGCCTTATTAGGGGGTCACACGGGCCCTGGTCTACTAACCTGAGTACTAACATACCCTCGGAATTTGTAGACACTTTGGCTGGAGGGCAGTTTAATAACTTCAGGGAACTGTAGGCGGCTTCAGGCTTGTTTATTTCTCAGTGGTCAGGACAGATGTGTGAACATGATCCACACCTGTGTGCGGCCAGAAAGCCCTGATCCCAGCTGGAAATCATATCGAGTGGCTATCTATTGAAGATGTCACACCCACCTTTATATCCCTTCCTTCTCACACACTTGAATCTGAAACAGGAAACTTGCCAGTCGGTACACGGCTTAATATGCAAAGAAACCTGGAAACACCTGCAGCCCACCACGCAAAACAGCACTGCAGACCAGGCAGTGCCAGACACAGGCAGGGAATGATGGGGTGTTCTTTAAAAATACCCCGGCCCTGCAAGAAGCTACCTCAACTCCATAGACACATGGCTTACTAGCATCTGGGCATTTGCAAATCCTAAGAATTCAACCAGAAAATATTCTCCATCTCTGACTGACAGGAAATGGCTGAGAAGAAAAGAAAAAAACAACAGATAATGTGTCAGTGCTTTAGAGGCAAAGGAAACGTGAAACGTCCCCCTTGGCAGGCATGGAAGCCTGGGAGCCTGGACTTCCAAGAGCCCAGGGAGGACAGAGGCTCTGGCCTTGAGGCCACAGCACCGCCTCACCGGGTCATGAGACTTCCCAGGAGCCTGTGCCAACTAAGCCTTCCTGAACCACCCAGCTTTGGATGGCACGAACAGTAGTTTTTAAGAAAGAAGAAAACAAAATACCAGTGTCACCAGTGTCAAAATGGGGATTCAGTATATTATAGCCCATATTTATTGGAAGACTTGCACTGAACTTTTTTAAAAAGGCCTGAAAGTAAGTGGGGATTAACGTTGAAGGAGGAGGATGTTGGTGGGGAGGGGATGAAAGTCTAACTGGGGAGAATAAGATCAGAATGCATTATATACATGGACGAAAAGGTCACAATGGAAAAATAAAGAATTTAAAATGAACTGTAAAGTTCACTTGGTACACCTACCTTACAATGGCATCTCTGGTTCACAATGCAATTTCTGCCTCTCACTCTGTCCCCCCTCACTTCAAGGGGCTCACAATTCCACACCGTTATCCATGTCTCCATCATGAATTGCTTTTCACTCCCTACTGTCCCTGTCATCTGCCAGGTAACCAGTGCTCACAGCTTCAGAGAGGAAAACAAAGGGAGGGAGAACTTGGCTGGCTTGAGTTATAGCCAGTAAAGGCCCTGTGAGCAGGTATGGCCTCATCCTGAACACAGATGGACAGGACTTCTGTTTGAAACACCTGCAGGTTTAGGGTCATTAAATCTCTCTATGTTTAAGTGACATGTGCTTTAAATGAACGATTTTGGGAAAACTACGGAAAAAGAAGAATGAACCAGAATGACAGGTTTTAGCAGAGAAAGGAAGAAATCGGTCCAATGTCAGGGCCCAGGCTGGTTGCTTGGGAAGGACAGTGACTAAGAGAAGAAGGTTCCAGGCCCTTTGACTGGAGAGGGAGGAAAGCAAACTGCCACAGGAGTCCACTGCAGTATGGCTATGAGCAGGTGGAGAGGGTGAGTCTGGAGGTATATCCAGACCTGCCCGAGTGACCCTGTGCACACAGGACAACTGGGGATGTCCTTCCGTCAAATGGGGTTATGTATAGTATAGCCCAGACATACTGCTGTGAGAAGTGTGGTAAAAGCCTCCTGCAAGAGTGTCCAACACCACACATGCCCGTCAGTCATCGGTACTGGTCTTCATTCAACCACTTTCCCCTCCTCTTCTTCCAGGGTGTGCAATTGACATGTGGCTTGAATGAAATACTGAATATATAAAATTCCATGCATTAGCCAAACAATAGATTACAGTGAAGCGTGTTCTGGTTACAAAAGTGACTAACTCAGGAGAAGAGAGCAAACCCAGAACTCAGCTAGATTTTTCTCCCCAGTCAGAGCAAGATTGACACAGTTGTTCACCAGCAGCCCAGAGCACTGTCCATGAAGAGCCTCTGAGCTTGAAAAGGAACCCAGGGAAGCATGTGGCCCCCCTGGAGAAGGGACACGAGGCACATCAACGTCAGATCTTAGTAATGGATGCATGCACCCCTACACAGATAACTGGTAATACTTTGATTGGTGCAACACTCCATAACCAGACGGGCACCCAGGAGCCACCCACCTTCCATGTGGCCACGTGCCCTTCCCAACCTTGGCAGCTATGTGTATGTATAATCAAGCGGCTCAAAGCGCCTGTAGCGGGAGGCAGTGCTTCGTTGTAAAACAAAACTGAGATAAAATAACCATCATCCTTTCAAATATCCTCTGAGAGTTTGGCATTTGAGACACATCCTGTGATGTACTTCTTTCTCTCTGACCTCAAACGCTTTGATTCTTTTTTTTTTTCAAGTTCACATAAAAGAGAGGCATCTCTGAGATGGGTTTACTGTACCGAAAGCCTCGACGGCATCTGAATTCTTTGCAAGTTCAGAGAATTAGTTATTTCAGAGAGCGAGGGAGATGAAGGGCCATTGCATTAGAGAGGCCCAGCCCTTCGGGAAGTAGGGCTGGTTTGCTTCTTCTTTAAAAATAGATGAGTTCCCACTGCTCCCCAAGGCTTTGAAGGGCCCACTTGCTTATTTTAAGTCCCATCCTGACATCCTTTCTCCCCATTCACAATACACTTGCAGAATTGGAGAATGTAGCTTGTCTGGAAGGCCTGAAACAAATGCCTCAATTTTCCATTCTCCAAATGAAAATCAATGGCAATGGAGAGGGAAAAATCAGTATTCAGCACTCTGTAAGGAAGCCCCTCCTCCTGCCCACTCTCCCACCCACACAGAACAATAAATTAGAAGCAGCCATCGCCACCAAAACACAACCCCAGAGAACACAGCCATCAGCAGCCCTAGGACTTTCCATTGCCTTGCTCCCTTGACAATATTCTCCTTAAGAATGCTTAGAGAGTATTAAAAAAACTGTTAGAAAAGATAATACGCTATTGCAAGAAAAGCCCTTCCCTTGCTGACTCGTTAGCAAGTGGGATCTGTGGCATCCAGCTGGAGCCTGCTGAGCCGGCCTCAGGAAGGACCCAGGTAAGATCGGGTCTTCCAGGTGCTTACACATCTGGACACTAGCCTTCTCTTCCCACATCACCACCAGCTAGGGGTCTGTTTTCCGTTGTCACAAAGGAGAAGCTTGAGTTCTTGAAAACTTCATGTCAGTGGAATCACACAGTAGTCGCTGATCTGGGGTCTGTTTTTTATGTCAATCAATGAGGATCAGATTCATCCATGTTGTTATAGGATGAGATGAGGTAGTTTGCATATAAAAGGGGGGCATTGGGGAATTGGGGATAACAACTCATTGTTGGCCCACTAAATAATGTAACTCATTATGGGCAATAAGAAAAAAAAAGAATTAAAAAAAGAAGGTCCCACGTAGCTTCCTGTGCTGGTGATTCAGCTTCACATTCAATCAGCAGCCTGTGGTCAGGTGGGAGGTGGAGCCTTGCTGGAGGAGGTGTAGTGATTGAGTCTTGGGGTGTTAAAACCCAAGCTTCTCTTACCAAACTCACTCACTCTCGCTGCTACCTCCCAGCTACTGGGTTGAGATGTGGTACCCACCTCTGCTCTGTTGTACCATGATGAAACTTCCCCTTGAGACTGCAAGCTGAAATAAACCTCTCCTTCCCTGTGCTGCTTCCGACCAGTGTTTTGTCCCAGCAATGAGAAGATAACGGCAACATATGAATAGTCTATTTGTTTTTATTGCTGAGTAATGCTTAGTTGAATGGATATAGCACAGTTCGCTTATTGAATTACACTGTGTTCTCTGTTTTTATGTTTGTAAATGGAGCTCATGTGAATACACATCCTGAGTACTTCTTTACATGTGCATATGTTTTCATGATACATTTTGCAATCAAATCTGGGGCTAGGGAGATGGCTCCGAGGTTAAAGGTGTTTGCTTGCAAAGCCTACTGGTTTGGTTTCCCAGGACCAATGTAAAGCCAGATGAACAAAATGGCACATGAAATCTGGAGTTTGTTTATAGTGGCTAGAGGCCCTAGTATGCCTATTCTCTCTCTCTCTCTCTCTCTCTCTCTCTCTCTCTCTGCTTGCAAATTAATAAAAGTATTTTGAAATCAGTTAGTTAAAATCAAATCTTTTGTGGTACATATTTTAAAATGTTTTCTCCTAGGGTGACTTCCTTTTCTAGTTCTGTGTCTAGAGAAGATCAGAAATCTTTCATTTTGATGAAATTTCATGTGTTACTTTTTTATATATTTATTTGAGAGAGAGAGAGGAAAGAGAGTGAGAGAGAGAGGAGAGAGAGAGACAGAGAATTGGCACGCCAGGGCCTTCAGCCACTGCAAATGAACTCCAGACACATTCACTACCCTGTGCATCGAACTTTATGTGGGTACTGGGGAATCAAACTCAGATCTTTCTGCTTTACAGGCAAAAGCACCTTAATGGCTGGGCCATCTCTCTAGCTTTCGTGTGTTATGTTATTGTACCTCTCCTTCTTGGCTTTTGTGTCATACTAAAGACTTCATAATCAAACCCAAGGTCACTCAGTGCTTTTTTATTTTCTAAAAGTTTTATAGTTTTAGGGGCTGGAGAGATAGCTCAGTGGTTAAGGCACTTGCCTGCGAAGCCTGACAACCTAAGTTTTATTTCCCAGTACCCACGTATAAACAGATACATAAATAAGTCACATGCAACTGGAGTTCCTTTCCAGTTACAGCTAGAGGCCCTGATACCTACTCTCTGTCTCTTCTCTCTGTATCTCTCTGCTTGCAAATAACTAAGTAAATAAAATATTTTTTAAAAAGTTTTATAGTCTTAATGTGTCTATATAAGATAATGTTCCAATCTCAAGTTAATTTTTATATATCATGTTATGTAAATATTAACACTTTATTATTATTTTTTTAATATTCCACCTATTCATCTCAAGCAGAGAAAGAGAGAGAGAGAAAACCAGGGCCACCACCCTGTGGGTCCGGCCCACGTGGACCCTGGGGAATTGAACCCAGGGCCCTAGGCACTGGAGGCAAGTGCCCCAATCGCTGAGCTATCTCTCCAGCCCAACATTAACACTTTAAACATAGCTTATAGTATCATAGATTATTCGTGTGAAATATGTGTACCTACCTAACAAAAATTTTTAGATAGCATATGTACTTTTAACAAACAAGTTTTTTGACAAAAGCAAGGAATGAGAAAAATCCACAATAAAAGAAATATAATATTTTAACTGATATTATTTGATAAGGCAAATGACCTATTTCCTGTTTCTTTTTACTTGTCTAATTTTTGGTATTTTATATAGTTATTATCAGCTACTATGATGTAAAAAACAGGATGATTTTCTTTTCTTTTTTTTTTTTGTTTGTTTTTTGAGGTAGGGTCTTGCTCTAATCCAGGCTGACCTGGAATTCTCTATGTAGTCTCAGGGTGGCCTTGAACTCATGGCGATCCTCCTACCTCCGCCTCCCAAGTGCTGGGGTTAAAGGCGTGCACCACCAAGCCCGCCTTGATTTTCTTTTTATTTTTTTTTTGATGTCACCTTTTGGTGAAGCGTTCCCAACCGCAGGATGTCTTCAGTGCTTTGGCATGTAAAGGATTTCTGAGAGACTGAGCAGGAAGAACGCACCGCCTCCCCCACACCCATCCATGTTAACAGCAGGAAGACACGAAACAAAGGCTTTCTAGAGGAATTCTCCAAAAAAAGAAGCCGGATTCAACAGAAACCTCTGGATGAAGTCAAACACAAATGTCCGCCTCATCGAGGAGGTCTCCCCAGAGGGAGGCCAGCTCACCTGCCTTCCTGACACCATCAAAACCTCCCGGTCCATCCTGGCACATGGTCCAGACGTGTGCATCCATCAGCTTCCCCACACACTCAGCTGCACAGAAGACTAGTGAACAGCATCCTCATCACGGAGGCAACACTGTCCTTCTGCCCCAGGCTGGAGCATCCTTAGGGGGCCCACCCAGCCCCTCTCCTCTGGAAGCACTGCCCGCTCTCTGGAAACAGGCTTGGCTGGAGGGGTGATCTATGCAAGTTCTCCAGAAAGATCACTTCCCTGACTCATCATTACACAGAGCTGTCAGCATGCTCTCCCTCCTCCAGGGGAGCCTTGAAGTGAAACATGGGAGGGTGTGCGAGACCCTTGGGAGAAGAGTTATACACTTGGCTAAGAATGAGGGAAAAGGAGAACGGCGAGACCAACAACCATAGTGACCACCATTATGGCCTCTGTGAGCCAGGCCACCTCCTGGATCCTGTTGAGGGAGTGGGCCTCAATGAACTCTTTTTTCAAATAAATGAATAAAAATTATTATCAGAAATGCAGTCATTGTATTAGTCTTTCCCTGCTGTGAATCACAAAGGGGCAGCAGAAATGTCACTGTAATCCTTGCGATAAACCTCAAAGATTCCCTAAGAACCTCACAGGCAGTACAATCAAAGCAGAAAGGAACAGGGCTCCCAGAGGGAGTTACTTGCTTCCACCCCCCCCCAGGAGCATGCAACATTGGGTATTTCTAGCTGAATTTCAAATCTATCATTGTAAATTGTTTCAGCAATTGTAAGAACAGCTGTCATTACTTGACATCATACTGTGTGCGTTACAAACCATCTTTATTGACCGTTCACATAAACAAACCCACAAAATATCCAGTCTCAGAGCCTCACTCGGCCTTAAATCCACTTTAACAGTTGAAGAAGCACAAATTTAGAAGCACACAGTGACTTGTTAAGGTCATAGAACCAAGATGTAACCACCATGGGAATGGAGCCCAGACTAGTCTCATTCCTAAACCCAGGCTCTGAGCAATTATTATTTTATGGCCACCAAGAGATACAGGAGATGACGATGACACTTTCTACATAAGCAATGAGAAGGGGTCAGACACATGACAGACCCAGGAAAATGACACTTTTAACTGGAAATGTCTGAATACCGATGAGCTTTCTGCCTTGATCTCAAATGGATTTGAGTTTAAAACTAAAAAAATCACTTTGACATTTCTAGAAAGGTCTGCATTCTGAATTTCAGGAAAAAATTCTACACACCCATATAGGAGACCAAATGGTCAAACAACCTGAATGTTATCCCAAAGGGTATTTGGTTACTTGGAATAAAATTGAGACATTTTCCTTCATCACAGAAGGCAGAAATCTCGTGCTGCAAGATGGTTGGGGGGGGGGCAGTTTTCTTAGCGTATATACATCTTACAATTAACTACAAATAACAAGCACAAAATTATTTGTACATCTTACTCCCTAACACACTTGAAGAAACACTCTTGTTTGGGCTGGAGAGATGGCTCAGCAGTTTAAAGCTCTTGCTTGCAAAGCCGATGGCCTGGGTTCAATTCTCCAGTTCCCATGTAAAGCTAGATGCACAAAGTGATGCATGTGTCTGGAGTTGTTTGCAGTAGCAGGGGGCTCTGACACACCCATTCCCATGCACTCATTCTCTCATCTCCTTTTTCTCTTTCTCTAATAAATACTATTTTTAAAAGCATTTCCCAACAAATGTCAAAGTCTAAGCCGATTGGATGGAAAGTTCTAGAGAAATAGGGATCATAAGTAAGGGCATCAAGGGCCTTAAAAAAAGATGGGAAAGACTTCTCCCTGGGCTGAGATGGGTGTATCGGGTGCTGAAGAGCCAGCAAGCGTTCCTGGAAGGAATGATATAGCAGGGTAGTGAGAAGGAAGGAAGGTGCCAAATCCTGTAGGAGACTTTGGAGGAAGGGACGGGGAGAGAGAACCCTGGGACCCCAGCACCGTGAGCTGTAACCAGGAGAGCACATGCATAGGGCTTGCTTTCTTGGCTGCAAGTTTTGTGGACACTGGGGTCACCTGGGGAGGAAGAAAGAAGGGTGCCAATAGGAACACAAAGGGATCTTTCCGTCCATGTGCTCAGATGAAGCCTCAAGGTAGAATGAAGCCGACTCGAAGGAAGTCAAGATAGACATTCTTTGCAAATCTGGAGTCTGATATGAATACCATTGCATGAATACCCACCTCCCCAGGGCACCACACGCTATGGGAACACCATCACTGCTCGCCCCTCCCCAACCTTGTCCCAGCCAGATCCTCTGCTTTACCTGGGCAGCAGGTGCTTGCGGCTGACACACAGGGCTGTCTGGTAGTCCTGGGTCACACAGACTTTGTGAGGGCTGCATTTCACCTTCAGGCAGGGGTCCTTGGATGGGTCCAGGGCTGAGGAAAAAAGAACAGAAGAGGAGAGGTTAGGACTTCCAGAGAAGTCAGACAAACGAATGAGAAATAAACCAGCTATGTGCTCGCTCTTTGTGCCTTCTCCTGAGGCTGTGGGTATTGGGGAAGAAGAGCCAACCCAGGGGAACCCTTTGTCTGTCACTCCCAAATTTCCTCAACACCAGGACAGAGATTCTTCTGTGCACTGGGACTTTGAATATCATGACTTCAAGCAGAAATTACTCTAAAAGAATCCTTTGGAATCTTACGTCATCCCGAGAGCTACCAACAGCATCCCTCTTTGGTTATTATCTGATATTGGCTTTTATGATGTCATCCATACTTAATTTTAATTACTTCCTGTTACAGACAAAATCCTTAAGGACAGAGTTGGTATTTTTTTGTTGCTGCTGCTGCTACTGCTTTAATTCAATAAAGCACACAGTCTACAGGCATAAATAGCCAATTTTAAGTTTTTAGTAACTTCGGGATGTATAAGAGAGTTTTGCGCCACACAAACTTCAGGTGTAACAGCAAGAGGGGAAAGCTTCTACATAAATATTTATTGTGTGAGGCAGAATGAGATAAGAGCCATGATAGGCATACGAAATGATAGCAAGAGCTCAAGAGAAAGAGAGAGATCAATTTCTGGGGCAAGGATTAGTGAAGCATTAATATTTGAATTGGATCTTGAAGGATGGGCAGGTTTTTTTTGTGAAGCAAAGATGGACAGGTCAAGCCAGGCAGGAAGGCCGCCTCAAGCTGGTGCAGGGAAGCATGTTAGAACAATCATGACCAACCCTCTATTAGCGCGAGTTGTGGGTAGGAATAATGAGATGGGGGGTGGGGAGTTGATTCAGACAAGTAGCTCCAGAGAAAGGGTCCCTAAGGACGGAAGGTCGTATCCTATGACATTTTCTAGTCTATGCCTAGCGGCGGTTCCCTGGCTAATCTGCATGCTGAGATACATGTGCTCATCATGGGCACAGAGGAGGCCTCAGGGAATTCTCTGCAAAACAAAAGCAATTGTGCCATCTCCCAGCTTCGAGGCTGAAAGCCTATTAGGCAGTAAATCTTTCATAACTGTTCTCCTAGCCCGGGGAGGGATGTTCCCCAGTTCATCCCCACACAAACATTGGGTTAAACCAATTGGCATTCCAGGCAGGACTGGCAGAAGAAATGCATTGTTCGCTCCATGGTTGGGTTTACAGATCACACCTAGAAAGTCACAGTTCCTCCCCAGGCCCAGAGGCAGCATGCAATTCTTGTCAGATTGATGCTTGGAATTTCTCAAGGGTCCTGAGCCCACAGCCCCCATCTGGAGGCCTTATGCTGCCTCCCTGGTTCAGGGTAGTTGTACCCTGGAGTGGGGTAGCAGCTGTGAGTGGAAACCAGTGGACGTGCTGAGGTCTGTCAGGACAGCAACAAGACCTTGGTTCTGGTCCCAGGGGAGTTGCCTGGCAGAGCTCGCTTCCCAAGGGACGCGCTCTAATGGCAGGAGCTTAGCAAAGAGAAGCAGGCTCCAATAAGAGAGAGGCTGATTTCAGCCCCAGGGACAAGATGTTTGCTTCCAGCTCTTAAGCTGAGAAATGCCTCGGGAAGGCAGGTGGCAGAGAGGTCCAGGTCTGCCCTTACAGTCTTCCAAAGCTGAGCCTTCTAGAACTCTGTAGACAGAGCTTCGTAGTCCGGTGATGAATCCATTGTTTCTTGAGGATATCTGCATGAGAGGGAAGCTAGGAGGCTGATGCAGCCTCCTTGTGGATTGTACCCCAGAACTGCCCCCTCTCTCCCAGGCTTTGGCTTGCTTCCTAAGACTCCTCCAACAACACTGAGCAAATAATTAAGAATATCAGATGACCCCTAAAGGGGATCACCTTATTATCATGCTTCTGTCCCCCCACCTCTGGATCTCAGGAAACCAGAGGACCAGACCACAGGTAGCCTCACCACTGAGGCCAGCTAAAGCTTTTTCTCCAGTCAGTACCCAGGTCGCAGAGACCTGGTGAAGAACTGGAGACTGATGGGCGGGTCAGTATCATGTGTAAGCTCAGGGCAGAAGCAGTCAAGTTCACAAACGCTCAGCATCCTCACTGCCACCCAGGTGGCCTGAAGGATGGAGACAAGAATGGAAACTTGGCCACGCATGGCAGAAAATTACACAGACACCCAGGGTTAGGGGCTTCTAGCACTGAATCCTGGATCCCATGTTTCCTGGCCTTTCTGTCCCTCCACCTCCTCTCTGTAAAATGGGAGAAATCCCGACACCTTTTGCCAGTTGGTTGGGGGTGATTTAGTATCCCTAAGTGTTTACAGCATACTTAGCACTTGATAAGCACCTCATATGTACTTGTTCGTTTGTTTTTGTTTTTGTTTATTTTGTTTTGGGTGTTCTTTTGTTCTCAGAATACACAGTACAGCTTTATGGTCACAAGAACAATAGTTTGCTCTTAACGGAATGCTTCTGACACAGTTGGTGAACAGAGCCCTCTAATTGGATTATCTCTCTTAATCCCAGTACATATTCAGGGAAGACCCTGAAGCTAAGATGTCCATTCTGTGAGTGCTGATCCTGTGTCCCCACACCTACAGGACTCGTGTAGATCGGGATAGGATAATGTGGACAGCCAGGCACCACAGGTGTGTGTGGACTGCATGGGAGAGGCACAGAGGGAATTTACCCAAATCCCTCTCTACCCCTACCACAGTATAGGGATCATTTAGGATCTTTGTTGGCCTATGAAGTTTCTTGCAGGGAAGAGGGGGGAGGCAGGGGGAGGGGAGAGCAATCTACCCATGTATATAGAGCTTAGATGACACCGTTTTTTAGGTACCTTCATGGCAGAATTGTGACGGTGAGATGTCTGTAGGGACCACCCCTCCCCTTCCAGCCCCTCCCCTTGAATGGGAGGTATTTAGTTAGAGCTACAACCTATGTGCTAAAACTGATTGGTCAGATATGAACCAATCAGCTGTCCCTCTAACTCACCTGGGGAGGACTTAAAACTAGCTTCCCTAGAGGAAGTAGGCCCTCTCTTCCCCCACATGGCAATGGAGTAGGACTGCTGACCCAGGCCTCAGTGAGGTAAGGCCTGTACCCCTACCCCAGCTGATGGCTGGGGTAGGGGGGCAGGCTCCAGACCTTTTCTCTCATGAACCTCTCTTTCTCATAAAGGGAGCTTTCTGTTATCTTTTCTTGGGCTGTTTATTTAACTAAATAATATAAGCTCTGTGAACTCTCTGACAAGTGTTTTCCCAACACTGGTGGCAGGAAAACTCTATAACTTCCCACATGATGACTGGGAAATTTCCCCATCCAACTCCCTTTTTCCTAATCTACTAAATTAGAATAAATGTGTAATTAAAATTTAATTCTGTCCCTGTGTACAATTCTTTGGCATTAGAGGACAAGAACTCGAAGTAGGAGGAGGGGGAAGGGAGGATTCCAAAACTCTTTTTCTCTCCCCGCGTTGCTTACAATCATTAATTATCAGCAACCCGTATCAGAATGAGACTGGAATAGGGAAAAGTAAGGGATGAGTGAACACCCCACCCGTGTCAGCACCAAGCCCAGAATTCCCTCTGATGGTGAGGATAAGGGTGAGCCCTGAACAAGTGGACTCTGCCTGCTGGTCCTGGATGCACCGATCCCCTACTCAACCGGGTCATGTGGTCCATATCTAGTCAGTTCTCTCTACCTCACCGTCTGCCATCCTACCATTGCCAGCTGCTACAGATGACCTTCCCATCCTGGATGGTAATGAACAATCTTCACCCTACACATGGATACTTCAAAAACATAATTCAGGGGCTGGGGAGATGGCTCAGTGGTTCAAGGCACCTGCTTTGCAAGCCTGCCAACCAGGGTTTGGTCCTCAGCATCTATGGTCCCTGGAAAGCCTGGTGCAAAGTGGATCCATGTCTGTACCAATGTGCCCGAGGCAATGGGAGATCAAACCCAGAGAAGCCAGAAGCTTGAAAGGAGCAGAAGCAAGAGAGACTTTGGGGGGGAGAGAAAAACAGCCAGAGGTTGTTCTCTGACCACCACACACGCATGGTGACACACCTGTGCCCTCCCCCCCACATCATACAGACACACACATTATATGCAAGCAAACAAATAATTTAAACATCAGTTAAGCTAGGCTTGGTCATATAGGCCTAGAATCCCAGCTCGGGAGGCTGAGAAAAGAGGATCTTGTGTTCAAAGCCCACCTGGGCAATTAGGACCGCCTCAAAATCTAAAGTCTAAGAGAACTCAGGGAAAGTACACGTGCCTAACATTCCTGAGACCCAAGGCGCAATCTCCAGTACTGCAAACACACACAGAAAAGAAAGAAAATTAAAAATCAATTACTACAATTTGCTAAAAATTCATCACTGAATCTGAAGACTTCAAACATGTATGTGAATTATTTAGAGTAAATGACTTTAACAGAAAACAAAACAGTAACAAATCAAACTGTCAAAGGCTGTGTAATCATCGGGCTACATTTTGTTTTTAAACAGAGTGACATTGGAATCAAAGGGGGAGGAGGGGGCGAGGAAGAGCATCTTATGTTCATGTAAAAGCAACTTTTCCTTAGATAATTTCCCCAGGAGCCACTCCCAGTGCTGGCATGTGCTAGCTTCACTCTCTAAAGAGAAGAAGAAATCAACCCAAGAAGTGGCATCTGAGAGACTCTTTCACAAAGCGGGGAACTGTCCAGGAAGGAAGGGAGGAGAGCTGGGGTCAATGAGAGCCTCAAGCAGGCAGGAAGGCTCCTGTCAAGGTGCTAAGGACTTCTGGGAGCCCCTGCTCCACATTTTAATCTGCACAGGCTCTGTGATAGGCTTCAGCAAAGCTCAGATGGCAGAAGTTCTTGGCCCCATGCCTGCAGGACTCCAGTGGATCTGGATAGGATACCATGACCAGCCAGTACTCCCTGAAGGTGATGGTGATGTCATCGTTCTTGCCCATCTTCCTGACAAACCCAAAGGTCAACTGTCACAAAACGCCTTTCCCATTAATTTTTTCAAAATTAATTTTTACAAAAACGTTCCTTAAGAAAAAAAAACAAGAACAAATTAATTCAAAGAGAGATTTGCTGCATTGCAGAACACTGAAATCAAAAGCCAGTTAATTACCGGCTCCGCTTAGTGGTGGTTTTTTTTATTTAAAAATTATTTTTAATTAATTTTATTTTTTAAGCTCATTGCTTGGTCTCAATTAAGGTGGTGATATTTTAATTATCTCACTCATTTCTGAACTTGCTTTTCAGCTCAATCAGTTATTTTTTAATTAGCAACATTCATTTTAAAGTCTTGGTTCAAACCTTTTCGCTGTCCCTGAGCGCTTCCTATACATTGGCACAGGATCAAGACGCCTGTCACAACAAAGCTGCCAGCCATCTCAGAGATGCTGAGAGGAGACAGAGATTGACAAAGTGCCCCTCCGGCACTTATGAGGTGCACAGGCTTGTTGATTCAACTCACATTAGCAGGGTGTTACTCTGTGGGAAGCGTCTTCTGGCAGACTGAAGGCCAGCATTTCTGTAGGAAACAAGATGTCTTTCGTGGTAATGTGAACCAGATGTCACCCATAAACTCATGTGTTTTGCATGATTGGTCCCCAGCTGGTGGCAATTTGGGAGGTGGAGCCTTGCTGGAGGAGGTGTGTTGCTGGGGGTGAACCTAGAGGCTTGTCAGCATCTAGCTTGCAGTGTTGGTTGGCTCACTCTGCTGCTGCTGTTGTCCACTTGCTGAGGCAGAAGTGATGCCCAGCCTCTGCTCGCGCCATGCTTTCCCCTGCCATCATGGAGCTTCCCCTCCAGACTGTGAGCCCAAATAGGAAAATGCTCCTCTCATCTTTTGGTCAGGTGTTTTGTTCCAGCAATGAGAGAGAAGGTGACTATACTACCTTCCTCCTCTCAGCCATTCATATTTGAATGGCAGGTGAAGCATTGGCTAGCTTTGCAAGAGGGTCAGGTGACATTACCTGGAGACACAGACATGAATGGGGAAGTTGTTTAAGCCAGTCAACAGGAGGCGGAAGAACTTCCAGGGGAAAACAAGTCTCTTTCCAGGGCCAGGAGGGAGTTGGCATGCTTGGGAACTGCCTGCCATCTGCCAGGATGGAGTGGGGAAGGACCTCAGGGAGCCGCAGCTCATGTCCAAGTTCCTGAGGGACTACAAAGGTAGGTCTTGCTGACCTCTGGCACACCCTCCCATTCCAAAGTCAAGGGACAGAAGCAGAAGTGACTCCCCCATGTGTGATGTAGAAAGGGATACTTGGGAAAGAACAGGAAGTCTTTCCACAACTCAGCTCAAACAAGAGGGGGCTTCCCCACTGAGAGAGCTGAGACAAGAACTTCCTACTTTCTTTCCCCAGGGTCATCGGGCCACACAGGATTCTGGGTAAGGACAAGCCTACAAGCCTCTCCCTCTGAGACCAGTAATCTCTCTTTTTTCCAGGTAGGGTCTCTATCAAGCCCAGGATGATCTGGAATTCACTATGTAGTCCCAGGCTGGCCTGGAACTCACAGTGATTCTCTTACCTCAGCTTCCCAAGAGCTGGGATTAAAGGTGTGAAGCACTGTACCCTGCTTCAAAACACTGCTTTAAAAGTTGTAATAACTGGGTCCACACTGATAACTCCCAGAGCTTCCTCCAGCAGAAGGCAGAAGGTCACTCCATTTGCAAAATATTTACACATCAATGATGGCCTGTCCTCTACTCCTGGCTTTTAAGATTGCCCTATGCTTGGGCTGCATGATGCATCTGAGGAGCAGACTGGTCCAGTGGGTCATTAGGAGTGACTTAATGGATGACTGACAAAGAAATTACTCCAAGCTGTGAAAACAGCTTGTCTGTCCCCATGGTAACTGGTGTGTCCCCTTCTCCCAAGGCACTTGATTACCAGCTGATGACAGAGCCTCCCAGAATACAAACCAGAAGATTCTGCCCATTCGATTTTGCTGTCAGCAAGGACACCACTCTTGGCCTTCACATTCAAGGACTGGTCAGTTCCTTTGAGGCTGGACAAAGGACCCTAGTGGTCATATGATTAGATCAGGCAGACAGCTAAGTGACACAGAAGGCTGAACCTATGCCAAAGGACAGAGGCATGGTCATAGGGTAGCATAGGACAGATGATGACACAGAGGCAGACGATAAAAAGGCCAAGCCGAAAACAATATTCCTCCTTTTCATTCTCCTTAAACCGAGGGTCTAAAAATTCTAACTCTCACCATTAAAGCTAAAAGCAGCTTCCCAATTATATGACTGTGTGTGGGTTGGGGCCATTGATAAATTGGTAACAGCCTGTTTGGGAGGGCAAGTTTTCAGCTGTGCCCTTAAATAATTACTGCTTAAAAGCACTTGGATGAGTTTAGCACATTTATTACATTAGCCTTTCAACTTAAAAATATTTTATTATTTATGAAAGAGAGAGACAAAGACAGAGACAGAGAGACAGAGAAAGAGAGAGGAAGATAGAGAATGGGTACACCAGGGCTTCTAGTCACTGCAAATGAACTCCATGCATGTGCCCCCTTGTGCATCAGGCTTTACGTGTGTACTGGGGAAATGAACTCGGGTCCTTAGGCTTAGCAGGCAAGTGCCTTAACCACTAAGCCATCTCTCCAGCCCCCAGCCTTTCAACTTAATGATATTACACCCAATTTCACCAACAAGACATGGGATGATGGCTGACAGGAGATGAACCGCCCTGGTCTATCACACAGGGCCCAAATGAAACCTATGAGATAGTGATGAGATAAACAGGAGACCAATCACCACAGCAAGTCAGATAACCCATGAAAGGTCAATGGTGACAGACACCAATGATACCCAACACAACCCAAAACAGAAGTCCAGTGACATTTAAGATCTCAACAGTAAAGCAGACTTAAAACTCACCCACCATGACTCAGGGAACTGAGTGGAAGAGGGGGTGGAAAGAATGTAAGAGCCATGATGGGGGAGAATATCCAGAGACATCGCCCCCCTCAGCAACAATACACAAAGGAAAAAAAAACTGGCTCCCTCTGGTGCAGTTCATAAGCCCCTACCCTATGGACAGATCCAGTATGCTCACCGAGGAGGGACCCCAGGGGGGTAGGAGACAGAGAGGAGGGAAACGGGGACACCTTTCTCAAGATTTGCTCACACAATGTATATACTTATAATGAAGATATTAAGAAAAGAATAAAAGACATTTTCATAATTAAAGGAAAGTACACTCTAAGCAAGGTAATATACTAGGTAAGATACTTCTCAATGGTTTATAACAAGAGAAAACTATTAACTACTTAAATGTCCTTCTGTATTAATCTGATGGGTGGGCTGTGATAACACAATATTACAGACTTGGTTCTTAAGCAATGAGTGCTTTTTTTTTTCTTTTTGAGTTGACACTTTGAGGCCTTCCAGCATGGAGAGTTCTGTGAGAGCCTCGTCCTGGTTTACAGGAGAGTGGTGCTAGCTTTTTGCCATGTCATCCATTCTTTGGTACTTGCGCACACAGAGAGAGGCACATGGTAAACTCTGTTGTCTTATAAGGATGAGTGGCTAATTCCTATAACCTAATTTCACCATAATGACATCAGTAGAGGCCTTGCCCTCACAGATGGCCATCCCAAAGGACTGAGACTTCAACATGGGAATCTGGAAGGGACTCAACATATAGGCTATACCACCATCCATAGGGACGTGGTTCAGTAATGACATGACATCCGTTTCTGATAATAGCATGCAGTTATTCTAATGAAACGAGGAGGCCCAGAAATGCTGACATAAGGAGATATTTGTGATCGATGACGTGGAACGTGAGGAAATTGGAAAGGAAAGGAACTTCTGGGTATCAGAAAGCCTTAATGGCAAAGCCAAGACTCAAACCTAATTTATGTCTAAAGAAGGCACCATTTCCCATCCCTTGACAATCTCCCTCTCCACCTCCCGACCTGGCTTCTCTATCTCCCAGGATGCCTCTGGACATTCAGGTAAGAGATTCAGGCTCCCACAGCTGGTGCCTGTCACTGACTGCTTTAGGAGCACCAGCCACAGCAGGCCCAGTCCCTTCTGCCTCTTGGAGAATCTAGTTTGTAGCAAGGAGAGAACAGAAGTTAGGATCATGGCCAAAGCCCCGGGAGCTTACTGATTCAGCTACTGCCACGATCACTCCTCAGCTCGCATGTGTAACAGAACATCCGGAGTAACCGCTAATCAGACCAACACCTGATGCTCCCATCCCGATGGCTGGAAAAGAGGACTCAGCTGTGGGAACGCACTCCATGAAATCAGTGCTCACAAAACTACCAGCCTGGCCACCTCCTCCCTCCTAAACCATCCTGCCAGACTTCCCCTAGCCCTGCAGGACCCCCTCAGTAATTCCAAAAAGTACCCGATTTTCCTTTGAAAATGGGGTGATGGAGGTGGGAAGGGTCCAAAGAGAACAGGGAGGAATCCTGGTAGAAAGGAAGGGAGGAGCACTTTGTTGCCTAGCATCTGAGCCGGACAGCGGAGATGATTTGATAGTGATATCAACAGACCTATTACATATCCTGATGCAATGTTGAGGAAACTCATACAATTGAAAATGTTTTAATTTGCACATGCTTGCACGTTCTCCAGGCACTGCAAACAAATGCCAGATCCTTGTGCTACCTTTTGCATACATCGTTTTTTTAAATTTATTTATTCATTTTTAAGCAGAGAGAGAGAGAATGCACCAGGGCCACCACCTTGTGGGTCTGGCTTATGTGGGTCCTGGGGAATTGAACCTGGGGCCTTAGGCACTGGAGGCAAGTGCCTTAACCGCTGAGCCATCTCTCCAGCCCTGCATACATCTTAAACATGGTTGTCAAGTGTTAGTTACATGGGGAATTGAACCTGGGCTGACTTAGAAGTAAGCACCTTTAACCTGCAGACCATCTATCTCCCCAGTCCCCCAAATCAGTTTATTCTTGATTTCCCAACTGTTACCTGACACAGATATTAAGTAGCCTATTTGTGGTCGTGCCGTCAGTGAGACTGGGTTTTAATCCCAGTAAGTCTTCCACCAAAGCTAGTGCTCAGAGCCATTAGGCAATGTGTGCAGGCAGCTTATATGGGGATAAAGGTGATTTCTGAAGTGCCAAGTAGCAACATACCCATGAGTCCCTGTAGAAAACTCTGCATGGCCAGAGATCAAAGCCAGATGTTTGGGTATCTACATAAGCTTGCATGAATATTATGAATTCAAAAGTCAAGACTTTCTTCAAAAGCAATTTTTTAGGAGACTGGGTAGATGGCTCAGCAGTTAAAGACACTTGTTTGCACAGCCCAGTGGCCGGGCTTTGATTCCCCAGTATCCACATAAAGCCAGATGCACAAAGTGTCACAGTGTTTAGAATTCATTTGCAGAGGTAAGAAACCTTAGAAAACACATAAACTCTTTTTTTCTCTCTCCTTCCTTCTTCCTTGCCTCCCTCCCTCCTTCTTCTTGCAAATAAATAAAAAGTATTTTTTTTTATGAAAAATGATGTTTTCTAGTGAATTAACTCTCTGACTTAAACAGGGACCAAGTGAGTCTTGCTCTCACACCTCCACTGTGGCTCCTTCTGTGCAGGGTTTTCAATCCATGACACAGACAGAAAGATATCCAAAGCCTTGTTGGCAATTGGGACAGAGAGTATGCTCAGCAGGACCTGAAAATGACCTTGCCTCTAAGGAGAGGGGCATGACTCTGCCGACAGAGAAGCCATCATTTTATCATTCCCAAATGGCCAGAACTTATTAAAATGTTTTAACAGTAAAAGTGCTTGGGTTCTATTTCATTATAATTGGCATAAATTATTTATAAGACATTTATGAACAAAGGAGAGAGAATTACTCAAGACACAAAAGAACCAATTCTGTAACCTAGGAAAATAAGAGGACATAAAAAGCACAAAAAAAATCAAATATTTGCAGGGAAAAGGGAATGCTTAAAAGACATGATGGCTCATAAAGCCTGTATTTTGTACCTTCACCTTCTTTTAATGCAATTAAAAAATACCTTAACACAGATTTTCCCAGAGCAAAAGCATCCATAGAAATAATTCTTTTGATGCTGATTGTGCTATCATTATTCAGGTTGTTGGCCACATTGGAATGTGGAAACTTAGAAACTCCAGGAATCTTCCAAGATTTTTTAATTATACCAGGAATGTATAGTGTACAGGTTCTGGAACAGAGAGACAGGTGTTGCAAAGTGCCCCATGCCACATCTTCCCCACATGAGATGAGAGGTCTTGATGGGTTCCTCGGCTGGAGACTCAGTTACAGACCAACAGTCCTGCTTCTGTGGGGCCTTGTGAGGATCTGATGGAGAAATACGGAACCGATGCCAAGCACAGGGCCCAGGATATGCTCAGCTGCCTTGTCACCATTCTTACCAGTTCCTCTTTGCCCAAGGACAAGGGACCCTGGGCATCTAGCTGCCCAAGTTCCTGGTTCAATGCTTCTGTTCATCCCTTCCATCTTGGTGGTTTGAATGCACGATGTCCCCACAGCCTCAGGGATGTGATTGAACCTCCTACTTAGTACCCAGCCGTGGAGTCTTTGAGGTGGAGTCTTGCTGAAGAAGGAGTGTCCCTGGGGGTGGGCTTTGAGGCTTCTTCACTTAGCCTGCCAGAGCTAATGAGCCAGATCAGACTACTTCATTCCAGCTGCTGCTGTGAGATTTTGTGTGCCAGCATCCTGCCTGTCCCATGCTTTCCCCACCATGTAAGCTGAAATAAAGTCTTTCTTTCATCCCCGCAATGGGAAGGTAACTGTAATAGTCTACTTTGCCCAGAAAACTGCTGCTGGTTAACCAGATCCATGTCACTGCCCACACCAAGGCATGAAGGATGCAGTCTATGGATCTTCAGCAGACTGTGCGCTTGCATGGCTCCTCCCCAAAGGGCTGGGAATGAGAGATATTTCCTCATTCCTAAGTTCTGTGTACTAAGCTCATACAACAGAGCATTGAGTATGAAACCATGACATCACACTCCGTGTGTGTGTGTGTGTGTGTGTGTGTGTGTGTGTGTGTGTGTGCGCGCGCACTGACAGTTATATGTGAGAAATTTGTGGGTTTCAATACTTTTTGCTGGAGAGTCAGCAAGGTGGTCTAAGAATTTATATTTAAGCACTACTGGTAAAAGCCTAGGATAAAAGAGACTTTTAAAATAGACTCTAGTAAACATAGCTGGTATAGGCAGATAAGGGTTGAAGTCCAGGACAGTTGGTAAGTGGGGCATGTTGGATGTAGAATGTTGTTGTTTTCAGGTCCTCAGCCAGAGACCACCCACTTGTCCCTATGATGTCCTATTGAGATGTCCCTTCTGTCCTACTGCACCCAGGAGGAGTCTGGGGGAAGATCCATAAGGAAGGCCTTCCTCAGCTAAGAATGTTCCAGAGGACACCACAGAGCATCAGGTAAGCCTGTCACTCTACAGTGTGGTCTGTGAAGGGCTCCAGTAGTGCCACACAGTGTTCATCATCAAGGGGCCACCTCCTGACGAAGCCTCAAGACCAGCTGAAGGAGGAGAAGTAGGAATTTCACACTGTTTACACTCAGCACAGCTGGTCCTACCCCCCCCCCTTTCGCTTGTTCACCACAATCCACACCTGGCTTCTCAGATTAAGGTAGGCCAAGGAAAATGGCAGTCTACAGTGACCCTCCCTGCAGCAGGTGACGTAAAACTTAACTTACAGCAATCACTGATGTACTCTGGATAGAATGCAAGGGCCATATAAGTCAGTAGCGAAGAGATTTCAAGAATGAGAGACTGGAGAGATGGCTCAGTGGTTAAGGTGCTTGCCAGCAAAAGCCTATTGACCCAGGGTTCCAAAGACCAGGGTTCAATTCCCCAGTACCCATATACCCCCAGATGCATAAAGTGGTGCAAGTGTCTGGAGTGCATTTGTAGCACCTAGAGACCCTGGCGAGCCTGTCTGTCTGTCTCTCTGTGTTTGCAAATAAATAAAAATATTTTTTAAAAGACCGTACCCATGAGTTCTCTTTATGGGACATCAGAGTAGGTATCTGCTTTGACTTGCCCTTAGGGGCTCTTCAAGAGACAAATTTGAGAAACCCCTGCAAGTGTTCGCCAAGTTGAAAGGGTCCTGGATAGAAGTGGAGAACTCTCCAGGGGACTGATATCTAAAATGGGAAATCGATACCAGGAAAGCTCATACAAAGACCCTTCAGAAGCTAATTGTTCATTCTGGTGGGACCAGAAAGCAGCTCCTTGTATCCAGTGTCCTTCACTCTTAACTCACAGGTGAAAAATCCCAGGGCTGTTGGGCGAGCAGATCCTGTATAAAGTTGTGGTGGGTTTTTTTTTTTTTTTTTTGAGAACCTGTTATGTGCCAAACATTGGGTGAGGTGTGTAACAAAGCATTTTTGGCTCCCCAGGCATCAAATTTAATATCATAATTAGAGCTGTTATTACTTCTGTCCCTCCCACTGCTACTCTTGCAGAAGCACTCAGTGTGGATTTATAAACGGGTAATCAGAGACTATTCTTTTTCAAGTCCTTTCTTTCCCCAATTAGTGCAGATTCGTTTCTGCTTCTTTGGGAAGGTTTCCAGGGTCATCAGATTTCATTCCTTAACTGAGAGTGTTGAAGTAATCCTGACAAAGTTGGAGCCGAGTAGAGCTGGGGTTTATGGGACATCTTCTAAGCCACGAAAAACCATCTCCAGTGAAGGATGGATGGCGTTTCTCCCACGCAGGACTTGGTAAGAGCTGCGTCATTACGTCCTCTGCCTCTTGTGCTTCCGGCTGGTTTGCATGCCCCACACTAGTTAGTCATTCCTAAAATCAGTGTCACATGCCTCCCAAGGACCCTGGCAATTCCTTATTCCAAACCTGCCCACAGCCAACTCTTTCCTGAGTGACCCTCCGCCAGACTAATGGTTAACAGTTTTCAGAGATCTGAGATTTTAAGCTTCCTTGATCTTGACTTGGCTTATGCAAGCGAAGCATGGTAGGATAGGAATTGTGAGAAAGACCAAGTGAACATGAGCTTTGGAACTGACAGCACCAGCTCCATCTTTGACCTCAGCTCCTCAGGTATCTCATGGCCTCTGCGAGCTGTAAGGATTTATCAGCAACCTCCTTGCCTGGTGGTTAGGAGGGATCCATGACACCATGTGGCCACTGCTTAACACTGACCTTAACAAGTCCTCAATAAATGTCAGCTCATTTCTTTCCCACAATACCTTTCAAATACTCCCAATAGCCACAGTTGTCCAAGTCGGACCGTTTTTCATCTCCAGGTTATCCTTAAGCCCAACCACAGCTCTGAAATCCCCTACCTGCTTCCCAGGAGACCTGCTAGTTGCCTCCACTGTGGGGCAGATCCTGCTCTTCTCAGTAAGCCCTTCAGGAGCCCTGGGCTCTGTCCTCGGGTGTCCCTGCATCACCCACTGCCTCAGCAAGGCCCCCTGAGGAGTCTCCTCACAGGAAACCTGAGGTCCTTGCTAGAGCCCTGACCACCCAATGCCCCCATCATCACCACCATCATCCTGGTGGCCAATGGGGGGAAGAGGAATTGATCACTTTGTGTCTCTCCATTAGGTGAGGTCAAGCTCCAGACTCAATAGCTGGTACTCTAGGCAACGGGAAAAGAAAAAGAGTGAAATAATGGTGATAACTCTTCCCCCAACAAGCCATCCCCCTTGCAAATGTTTAACAGACTTTTTTCTTTCTGGCATCAGATCCCACTGGCCGGGACTAACCCAGCCATCAGGCCTTTTGTGATCCTGAAAAAGCTAATGAGAGTATGTGTTACTGTGTAATCCAAACAGTATCCATTTCATGCCCAATCGTTTTTTAAATGGGCAACAAATCTCCCTGGTGTGTTCCTTTCTCAGACAAACAAAAGCTCTGTCTGGGCTTTTTGTAGACCCTGTCCAATCAACAAGGACAAGAGGCCCCAAGGATGCTAACCACTCACATTTCTCATTACAATGACGGAGCCCCTGGGTCCCCAGGCTCCAGCCTAAAGGGTCTGCTCATGTCTAAATCTAGGACTGTGAGCTCAGATTGACGAAGGACACTGCTGATTGTCAACTGGTTCCTAAAGCAGGTGTTGAAAACAGTTCAGACTGAGTTTACTCCTATTTCAGGCAGTGCCATTCAGGAATGCAGTAGGGCAGAGCCCTGGTATCACTAGATACAGGAGGAAAGGGTCTCAGGGGTGCATTCCTGGTTCCTTGGACACTAGGGGAGCAGAAGTCCCTTTGCAATGCTAAGGAGTGAGGTAGTGGCAGGAAGCCAAGAAGTATTGCTTGGCAAAGATGAAGGGACCTATGTGAAATGGACTAGCAGCCACTTTCAAACTATTTTTTAAAATATCTTTATTTATTTATTTGCAAGGAGAGGGGCAGGGGAGATGAATGGGTGTGCTAGGGCCTCTGGCCGCTGCCAACGAACTCCAAATACATGCATCCAGCTTTATGTGGTTACTGGGGAAATCAAACCCAGGTCGTTAGGCTTTGCAGGTAAGCACCTTAACCACTGACCCATCTCTCCAGCCCTAGAAACTACTTTTGCTAAAAAGCATTGACTTCCTACGTAAATCTAGAGGTCACTAAAGGCAAGATCAAAGTTTGGTATCTCTGCCTTCATTTTGTCTGTCTGCCTCCTTGATGTTGGGTTAGCCACTTACCTCTCTGTCAGTAAGTATGGAAATCAGGAATATCATCTACAAATGTGATACCAGCCGATCTCCTTCCCCTTCAATGTTTAAGGCACAAAGATACGAGTAAGGCATCTTGCTGTCGACTTTTCACAGCGTCATGTTATGGACTGCTCCCCTCCGTCCGGGGTACCTCAAGGTCCCCACTGTTCTAAACCTATAGTCACTCAGGATCCCAGGATCAACAGAATGCTAGGGGACAGGCCACTCCCAGGATGGAGAGGCAGGCTGAACTCTGGGCATGAGCAGCCATCTGTTGACAAGGAGCGTATGTTGTCAAGCAATAAGGACTTCTCCCCACCAGTAAGCAGAACAGAACCAAGACCACACCTTGACCCAGCCCTGCCTGCTTATCCATACTCGTGCCCTCCTGCCAGAGTCCTTTCTCTGTTTAAGCCCCAAACTCCTGTGAGGATCCTGAAGATGAACTTGAGGTCAAGGGACATTTGAGGATTGCTTTTCATCTCTCTCTGCTTTTCATCATTCTTCTTCTCTTTAATTGCATATTGGGATGGGTGGCCTCATTGAGCCCGTTGGGAGCTTCGAGAGTCAGTGCCTGAAACTCCAGTTAGAGTCTGCATGCAGCTAGCTAGGGTCTGCTATTGTAGACTTCCATGATCGGATAGATCATTGCCACAGAGCTAACTGTGTCTCACTCAGTTTGCAGAGTTCACGTCAGGTCAGAGTCCCTGTGGCTATAGCTGCCCAACCCCTGAGCTTCAACAGGGGGATTAATAGGGGAACCAACTTTACTCTCAAGTAGTGTAATATTCATTCAATAAATGTTCATTTATTGGTTCACTGCAGACCTGCATTGAACCATTCTACACGTCCGCTGTAATTCCAGGTGCTAAGAAAAGCCAAGCCCTCTGCCTGTGGTGCCAACAACCCTATGGGACAGGGCTTGCCTCTCTCCCTACTTCAAGATCATTGAGAAGCTTTTTTAGTGTGAACTAAAGTTCTCAAAAAATGCTACATCTGACCTGGAGAGACAGCTCAGTGGTTAAGGCACTTGCCTGCAAAGACTAACAACCAGGGTTCGATTCCCCAGTACCCACATAAAGCCAGATGCACAAAGTGGTGCATTCATGTGGAATCCCTTTGCAGGGGCTGGAGGCTCTCACATATGAGTTCTTTCTCCCTTTCTTCTTGCAAATAAATATTTTTGAAATGTTACATCTACTTTGAACAAGGCTGTATGACCTGATAGAACGCTGGCAATCACGGCAGATAGAATGTTGCAGGATCTCGTTTCCCTGGGACACTTTCAGCCCCTTCATAACCATTTATTGCCCACCTCTGTGTCTAATGGAGCATCCTTGTGACTATGGATTCATTAGGGGGGAAACTGTTTTGTAATGTACTATCAGCCCACTAACTCCCACCAACCCGAGGGCTGAGAATGTCTTCAGAGAACATCTGAAGCCTATGCAGAAATCTCCCCACTTTACTGGAACACCCCTACTTGATGCTTCTAGTACATTTGAAAAGTACCTTGATTTATGACTTTCTTTGTTCTGTGACTATAAAACCTTCATAGAATTGTTAACATATAAGAATACAGAATTTGGGGTCATCTAAATCCATGTCCCCAGGCCATGGTCACTCATGTTGGCTTCAGAATAAACTATCTCTTCTCTGTGGTGAGAGCTGTTTTGCATGGGTGTTAGAGAGAATGCAGATTTTGTTCAAGTCCCCGGAGCTCTCAAGGTCTGGGCAAGAATTCAACCAAAAGTGGACCCAGAGCCACCTGTCCTTGATGCCACAAAAAGAGGCCTCACCAGGCCAGCCTGCAGGGTGCTTTCAGTGTAAGCTAGCCACAAAGGATGAGGGGGTATATGCAGAATCTCCTTTTACCTTCATTTTCCTTCTCTCTTTCCACTGTCTCTTCTTACTCCTCCCTTCCTAACTCCCTCTTTCACTCATTGCCTGCCTGGTCTCACAGGGGCTGGTGTGTGGTAGATACCTTGAATAGCATAAGAACCTAGTCTTTCTTTACCAAATAAAGAAACACAAACACATGGCTCACACTGGGGCCTCCTTCCCTAGGCAAAGTTTCGGGGTGGTCGGCTGGTGTTCTCGGGAGGATTCGTCTTCCGAGCCTTGCTTCTTCATTGTTTAGCAAACAACATAATAACTTCTTTTCACTGTTAGCAGGAGATCTAATTATCCCTCCTTTGAATTTTGTTAAACTTTGAGTAATTAGCCTAGCAATCTTCTGCCCTAGAGAATTTGCTAAAAAGGCTTTACTGACTTATTTATTTATTTTTGTTTGGTTTGGTTTGGTGGTCTTCACTGTACCACATTAATACTATCAGATCTCATGGGTGACGCCACGGCAGAGGAGTCACCAAGGGACCTCTTGTTTCTGGTACTGTCCCCTGGCTCGGTTCTTGTCATCCGGTAGCCACAGGTGGAAGATCAGGGTGTCTTTTATGAATTCTTCTCTTGACTGGTAATCTGCTAATCTGCTAATCATTTGGCCCCAACACATCACCTGGGCAGTGACTAACCTCTGAAATAATATATGAATAACTAGAAATTCCACTGGATGGAAGGCTGCTATAAACCAGGGGTCTGTAGAGAGGTCTGGGTAAGTTAAAACCAGTGCACAAAATTCTATAGGTAATTTTCAGTGCAAGACTCTAAACTGATGTTTACTTTGAGGGCTCCAACTTCCTCTAACAGCAGCCTACTTCCCTTACAGATGGTCAGCTCTCTGCATGGTGTTCAGGCTGGTGCAAGGGAGGCTCCCAATGTCCACTCCTCGCTAAAGAGACAGGATGCCACCATCCTGGCTCTTGGGATCTAGTAGCTCTGGAGTATGAGAGAGGATTCCTAGGGCACAGGAGAAGCTGGAAATGGGGTTCCTGATCTCTCTCCAACCCCTTCCTACTTTGCAGCCAGGGTTTTATGACCCCTCACCTTCTCCGTAGCTTTTATCCCGAGAACCTATGTCATACTCGGCTGTTAACATACACAGAACTCAACATGAGTTTGTTCTCAGGAGGAAACATTGAATCCATCTGCCATTAGAAACCACAATTCTAGGTCATGGAGCATTCTGGATGAGTTAAAATATAGTCATGCCTCGGAAGGTAAATGTGACAAACTTTATTTTCTATGAAGGATCTGAGTGACTGGGTAAGCCATCACCCACAGGACACTGCCCTGCAAAGATGAAACATCCCTGTGATGAGTGAATTGAGATTTCTATAGAACAACCCCTACACCCACCAGCAAGGGAGAGGGAGGGTGGGTTATAGATAGGACAGAGCCCAAGGGGCACTGTGATAAGAGGGACAGGGGCCTGAGGGCATGTTGGATGTGTGAGAAGACCCCAGGCCCATCTCATCCACTTCACAGGGTGGGCCTGTGATGATCTGGTCCTTGGGGGTGGGGTGACAAAACCTCCAGCTAACAGCTTCTCCTGTAGCCTGTTCATGTGTAATGGGGGCAGGATGGCTGCCATGGCTGGATATCATGCCACGCTGGTCTGACAGCCTACATCCAAATTCCACTTAGTGACTTAGCGGGCATATCTGATTAGCTCTGCTGAAATCACGTGTTCACCTCAATCCAGTCAATCATGGCCGGGAACAAAGAGGCTACCATTCAATGGATGTTCAAACAGCTGAGCACTAACTCTACTAAGGGCTCCATGGAGCATGCGCCAGAGGAAGAGAGCAACTCACAAAGCAGGAAAGCATAACGATGCTGAAGCCCCACCATCTCTTCACAGAGCAGGAAAGCCCAGAGACACTGACAGTGGTCCACGATCCCTTCCAAGAGCATCCTTTCAAGACCTAGAGACTTCCTGCTAAGCTCCTCCTCAGAAAGGTTCCAAACCAACTATACTCTGCCAATCTGAAAGACAACCTTCCAACACACGAACCCTTGGGAAATCATCCCACCCAGACCATACCACCACGTACAGCCCCTTCTCTCCCTTCCATTCCCTTCCCTTCCCTCCCCCTTCCCTTTTCTTCCCTTCTCTTCTGTGATGGACAAGCAATATTTCTAGACAGAAGGTAGCTTGGGGATGGGGATATGCTACAAAGAATATCAACTTTAGGAGGCATTTAAGAAGCAAGGAAAAAAACCTCTTCCCTGTGGTCACTTCTACTTTAAATATTTTAGGACACTGGGATAAATACCTCCAAGTCAGTGCAGGATGTCTAAGGTATGTAGTCTCGCCAGCCTCAAAAAAAAAATGGCATTTAGTCATTATCAAATTGATGCTTTAGCTATAAGGACACTCTCTTCAGTGATGCTGACCACCTTCCTATCCGCCTGAGCTGTACTTCTGTTTTGTTGGGCTCCAATGGCAATTACTGTTTGCACCACAAATCAGCAGTACTTTATAATGTTAGTTATGATTTATGAGTTTGATTTATGAATTTGATACTTGTTGTCTGTTACCTGCCAAATTGAAAGCTTCTGTCTCATTTTTTTTCTTTTTACTCCTCTCAGAGAAACCAGCCTGCATATATTTTGTTGACAAAAAAAAATGATCAGCAAGTTTGGAATAAATGCCTTGTTTATAATGCCTGGCATCACAGGAAATGCTACTGTCTCCAAACTGCTTCTGGATTAAAACCATCTTCTAAGATGTGAGCAAGATGGAAGATATTAAAAAATCCTATCTTTTCCTCAAATATTCAATGTCATAGCCATCCAGTTTCCATGACGTAACAAGATCCAGGCTGGAGAGATGGTTCAGCAGTTAGAAGCAATTTGTGCACAAGCACAAGGAACGAAGGCCCGAGAGCTGCTAAGGCTCAACCCCCAGGACGCACATGAACAGCTCAGTGTGTGGCCATAATCCTGGTCCCATGGGGAGCAGAGACCTGAGAGTCACTGGGGCCTGTGACAAAAACAGCAAGCTCTGGGCTCAGTAAGAGAATCTGGAACAAATAAGGACAGACAGGCCAGAGGGAGAGATACAGGCAGGATTGCCCAACATTCCATTCTGGTCACTCAGTGCAAGGACCACTGCATGGACACACACATGCATGCAACATACGCACGCATGCATGCACACACGAATGCACACACACAGGCGTGTACAGGCAGGCACACACGCACGCGCACACACACACACACACACACACACACACACACACACACACAAAATAAGGTCCAATCCCATAGCTGCCATATGCTGGGTCATCTTGGAGAACTGTCATCGACCGGTTTCATCTTTGGTGATATATTAGACATGGAATTGTCTTAGTGGGAATTCAGGTCCCCAGCAAAATACTGGGAGTAGTTTTGTCACATTTTTACTTTCAAGCTGGTAAGAAAGTTGTTTTCCTTTTCGGATTTTTTTTTCTTTCCCCTATCCCTAGGGGGAAAAGCCACCTCTGACCAATGTACTATTCCTAGTGCTCTGGGCTCCTGAGCAAATTCTCTCCTCTGCCAGCGTTCACTTAAGAAGAACTAGGGAAGAAGGCATGCTTCCATCAGCATGCTGGCCCGGGTGCCGCCCTACAGGAGACCTGTGACTATATCTGGAGGCATTGCCACAAATTATGACTTCTGTGGGGAAGGGGAGCAGGGCTAATGCTACAGGAATTTGGTAAGTAGAGGCCAGGGAGGATGTAAAATCCCAATAATGTATAGCACACCTTCGCTTAGCAATGAATTCTCTGGCTTAAATGTCAATAGCTCCAAGTTGGGAATCCCAGTGTAGATCTGCAGGTGCATAAGGAGTTATTTGTGAAAACCATCTTTGGGGGGACTGGAGACATTTTAGGGTTCTTTCACATGTTCCATAAACCAGCTTCCTTCTGCTATTGTTGAGAAACTGAGGGTGGGGGGAGGGGTCCTACACTGTCCAAGTTTCTGACGCAAGTCAGAGGCAGAGCTGAAAGGGGGGAATTCTGGGCTCATGTCAAAGCCCGGTAACCCACATTCAAAATACCTCATTTTCAAAATGAATATTTGATATAAGTCAACATATTTCTATCAGAATAAGTTTATTTTTTTTTTCAGTTCTTCCAGAAACTTATGAAATAGCGATTGACTCAGGTACTCACCCACCAAGCCAGGAAAGCCCCCGTGAAGGTGGGCAGAGTCGAGAAAACCTGGGAGCTGGGTCTACGCTGAGTAAGGCATCCTTTCCAGATCAAAGTGTGCCGATCCCGACACTTACAGAAGGCTTGGCACGCATTGTAAAATACAGCATTTTCGCAGACTTTAGCTCATGTCTAACCCACCACATGTCTGGAGAGTCAGAGTGTGGATTCCCTCCTCACCAGCTAAGAACAAGAGGCTCACAGAGGTTTGGTCACCGTGGTTTGAGATAAATGTTCCTCACACAATCATGTGCTTTGAGGACTTGGTTCCCAACTGATGGCAATAAGGGAAAACTGTGGGGCCTGTCAGAGGTAGTACCTTGTCACTGGAGGGGGTGTGTCACTGGAGGTGGGCTTTGGAGAAACGGAGCTCAGGTCCAAGCTCAGTACTTGGACTCCTCCTTTCTGTCGCTGTGGAGATGTGACACCTACCAGGCCGCTTGCTCGTGCCATGATTGCTCCATCATTGTGAAACTTCCTCTCAAGACTGTCGACTGAAATAAATACCATCCTCCTATAAGTTGCTTCTGGTCAGGTGTTTTGTCCCAGCAACGTGACTGCTACAGTCACAGTCCTGGGCCACACAGGGAGGACCCAGCCAAGCTAAGCTTTGTGTCTCTTATTCTAAGTCCAAGATTGCTTTCTTTGTTCTCCTTCTCTAACATTTCTTTTACACCAACCACTCAAGGGAGGCAGCAACAAATGAAACAGAGCCTTGGCTTGGGGGGCAGGGATTATAGTTGTCTAGAGCAGAGATGCATCAGGCAGAAGCTCACATTGCTATGCACCAGGCACTGAGCAGGGGTTCTCAATAAATACTGTCTGAGAGAAGCAGAGGACATGGGCTCTGCTATGGATGGAATAAGGCCCCTAGCTTGGGTTCATATGTTGAAGCCCCAACCCAAGTGTGATGTCTGAAAATGGGACCTTTGGGAAGTGATTAGGGTTAGTCGAGGTAATGGGTTGAAGCGCCATTATGAGGTGAATAGATTAATAAATATCCTTATAGAGTCTCTCTCTCTCTCTCTCTCTCTCTCTCTGTGTGTGTGTGTGTGTATGTGTGTGTCTCACAAAGGTCATGTATCAGCACTAAAAAAGCATACAAGGCAGAAACCAGGCCCAACCAGAGGCTAACCACGTTTGGTTCCCTGACTTTAGTCTTAGCCTTCTGCTGTTTAAGGTGCTAAGTAAATAGCATTTTGTTAAAAAAGCTCAAGCTATTACCCTGATAATCTAACTATAAGGAAACTAAAGTCAGGAGAGGCTAACCAACTTATCTAAGTGCCCAGAGTCACAAACTGTGACTCGGAACCTTGGGTGGAGGACTGGAAAGCCCTCACCATTAACCCCATGCTCTAAGTCTAACTACATGCACAGTGAAGAGGCCGCCATTAGAGCAGGGGTGTAAATACTTATGTTTTTCAGGACAGCAGGTCCTGGGGTATTCACACTGGACCAGGTGGAGAGAGTGTGTTCCTCTGATTCAAGCTTGCATCTGGCAGCACCTCAGAGCCCATGTTGAATTCCATGCTCGAGGAAAGCTACACAGTTGTAGGCTTTTCCATTTCTGCTTATCTTCCTCTCTGACTGAGGGTTAATCAGTGGTATGGAGTGGGCCTTCCTTCCAAGTTATCCCAGGCACACAAACTACCCCTGTGCCTGACTCAGGCCTAACAACAATCAACATCTACTGACCTGGGATAACCTAGAAGCAACCAGGCAGAATGGTGGGGGACGCACTACCACTGTTCATAATAGGATCCAGTTCATACTAGATCTCCTGAAAATACTGGTCAAACCAATGTACTCATCCATTTTAAGCCATGAAGAACTATCTGTATTTCTACCCGGACACCACCAACTTATTCTTGGACCAAATACTTGTTAGAAATATATGCTAAATGGCAAAAAGTAATGGAACCGAAGGCAAGAGAGGAAAACCCCAGGCTGGTACACAGTAGGCATTCGATTAGTGTTTCTTGACCTTTGAACTCACCAGCTAGCAACTGCTCATGCCAGAGATCGATTTTCCATTCATATCTCAGAAGGTGGGCACCATGGCTCCCTCCCACTGTGCCTTCTAATAAACATATGTTATCTCTGTGCCTCCAATTAGAAAGGTTACTGAGACTTAAAATTTCATCAAGAGTTCCAGAGCAGCTGCTTCCGTCAGACATATTGAATCACCATGGCAATTGGCCTCTGTGGCCAGCAAATGGCCAGAGTGCCTGGCCCCTGACTTGCAGGGATCCATACTTCTCCTGCGTCAAATAGCTTTCTCAAGGAGTTGACCAGTCAGTGTGCTGAAGCGGAAGCTTTCAGACAAAGAATGCAGCCTTGGCCTTCAACACCCAACTCGCATCGTGTCTAAATCTTCCAGGTAGATGAATACAATACAGAATGATACTCTGATTTCTAAACAGTTTCCAAGAATGACCCTCAAACTCAAGCCACAGGAAGAGCCTGCTCCTTCAAGCTGATTAACATGAGGATACTCACACTTCACTTTACCCTTCCATTCATCCTGGCGCCTCTGTGGCAACAGGAGAAGAAGAATTTGGGGCACAGGAATCACTTGGTCCCATCCCTCCATTAACAGACGGGACTTGATAGCATGAAAGAAACCATATTGATATTTCTAAGCGCTCTAGGTTGCCATGTCGAAAACCCAATTACACAGAGGCCCCTTGCACCCTGCAGGAGGGCGAGCTCTCTGTACGTCAATATTTCATGAACTGTCATCTCTGCATTGTTTAATAAAGCAATTGAGGGGTGAGTCTAGTTTATTCTCCAGCCTTTCTACCCGAGACCCAAGGCTTACCCTTCGCCTTGTGGTGCTGAAAGTCAGTTTGCAATCTTGGAGAGGCACCTGTTAGGTTTTTGATGCCATAGGTCGTTGACAGCATCTAATACACACTCCTTCCCCCGGAGGCTCCCAACTCACCTCTATTTGTGCTAACAGAGATAAACCCATACAGAATCCAGCAAATCGCCATGGCATTGATCATTAGAGAGAGAATGCCCACGTGGGGGATATAAACTTCATAAGCCAGGATCCCTGGCCTGTGGGATGCACAGACAGTTAAACAGCAGAGGCTATGTACCAGCTATACACCCGGCTGACAGTCACAGGAGCAATGCTCCCAGCTGGGGGTGTGCACACTGAGGGTTTCCATCCCTTTACTTGCCCATCCCAGGTCTGAGACCTTGAGTGTAGTGCCAGTGGGGATGCAGTTCACCTCTCATATGTGAAGGGACTGGGCACACTTATTTCTCTGACTCAACAGCTCGGCGCCAGACCTCTTCTTGGAATCTCTAAATCCTCAGGGAGTGCCTCAGAGAAAATCTGAGGATCAGAAGCACCACAGCCAACATGGAAGTGGGACCCACATCCAGAACAGTGACTTCAGCAAGGCTCTTGGTTTCTCCCCTCTGGCTAAGCCCCTCCAGCAGCTCTGGGAGCCCCTGTCAAACCCAGCCCAGGAGCCTGTTCTTGCCACCAAGACATTGGACTGATCATGTGTTCAAAGTGTTTCCTGAACGAGAGACTGCAGCTGTGAGCCAGTCGCCCCTCCAGCTCTCTGTGCATATAGTTAGCATACAAAACTATTTTTCAAAGACTGTGATATTCCAAAAAACAACAATGAACCAATACCAAGCTGTGGACCCGAATCATAATAATCAGACGCAACTCTGATTCGTCTTTTCTGCATTTCTTTTGTGGCTTAAGCATAGTTTTTATTTGGAATTGTGTATGAGATCAGAGTATAGGTATCCTATACATTTTAGCCTGGCTCGGTTCAGTGAACAAATATCTGTGCATTTATCAAATGTCTTTAACCAGAATACAGATTCCTTCACAGTAACGGCTGGATAACATTTCATGTCTTAAATACCTAGCTGTAATCTATGCAGCATCTTCCAGGTTAAAAGTTATTAAATTCAAGGCTGGAGATATGGCTTAGTGGTTAAAGCCTTTTCCTGCAAAGAAGAAGGACCCGAGTTGGATTCTCTAGTGTGTATGTAAAGCCAGATGCACAAGGTGGTGCATTGTGTCTGGATTTCATTTGCAGTAGCTGGAGACCCTGACATACCCATTCTCTCTCCTCTGCCTGCTTTTCTCTTTCTCTCTTATTCTCTCTTAAATAAATTTTCTAAAAAAAAAGTTACTGAATTCAGCCAGACGTGCTGGTGCACACCTTTTTGATTCCAGTACTCAGAAGCAGGGGTAAGAGGATCACCTTGAGTTTGAGGGCACTCTGATCCTGAATTCCAGGTCAGCTTGGGCTAGAGGGAGACCCTACCTTGAAAAAAAAAAGTTACTAAATTCCAGAGACATAGTTATCATTTTACCCTCATACAACACTGCCACACAGTCTATACTAGGGTTGTTTTCTGACAGAGGAGACAGAAGTTCAGCAAGTCTACTTAACAAGCTCCCAAACACACAGCTGATAAAAGCAGAGTTGAGACCCCAGCCTGCTGTAAGAGAGGCAAAGCGCAGGCGCCTCTCTGAGCCTCAAGCTCTGCCATAGCATAGCGATCGAATCGGACCCATGTGAAGGTTCCTTTCACAATCCAATAACCAAGTCCTGGGGACCAAAAGGCCTACCTGGGATAGCACTCTGCTTCTGCCTCATGTTTCCTTCTCCAAAGAGGAACTCATTCTTTTTTCTGACAGCTTGTACCAGGAAGTCACTGTACCCTTAACTGAAGCCCTCCGTCTCCATGGTAAGAAAGAAACTGACCCAAATCAGTGGCAAGTTGGCTTTATCCACTTCAAGATAATTGCGAGATGTCCCTGCAAGTTGTTTTTCCAGAGGCTACAATTGCTAATTAATTTTC